>PVKA01011903.1:0-59394 GCA_004027165.1 Ctenomys sociabilis
TAGTACTAAAAGCCGACATAATATCCTGTCCAACCACCATTAGTGCAGATCTTGCCTCTCATAGAATTATGTAGAAGCACAGCGTTATCTATCCCAACTGTACTGTCTATACACACACATCATGATTTTTTCTTTCTACAACCCTTCCTTTGTCTACACCTGTCAAAAGTGGGCACTCCATTGTCATTCAACTAACTTAATCTTGGAAACAACCAAAATGTCCATCACATGAGGAATGGTTGAAAAAGATGTGGTATTTCTATATAATGGAGTATTACTCAGCTATTAAGAATGATAAGTTTGAAGCATTTATACTGAAGTGGATGCCACTTGAACATGTGGTGTCTCTTGAGGGCCAGCCTCGTGGGAGTTCCTAGCTTCCTCCCATTCCATCCCTTCTAGGGATAAGAGCGATTGTATGCAGCTCACTTGGTACCAGCTCACTCTACAGAATAATATTTGAGATGGCAGCCTCTTAGAATTGTTCTAGCAAATCTTTCAAGTGGAATTGCATTTCTCCTTTGTGGTGCTTGTAGAGAAGTGAAATTGTATTGAATGGTCAGACCTTTCCCCAGAGCTCTGAGCGACCACTGAAGCATATGCTCTGGACCTCAGCGGGCCCGCCCCTTAAGCATGTGGTTTGAGGACACTGCCCAAGCCCCTGCTCGACCCTGACCACATCACAGAAAGGCTATCTGTCTAGTTTAGTGCATCTTCCTTTGAGAGGCTGACGGTATGATTTAGCTACTGAAGGCACTCCACTAAGTCCTGAAATCCAAGGTTCCTGGTGTTGGCTAAATTCCCGAATCCTTGCCACATGTTATTTTCCTGGTTATCCTGCTTTGCCCGCACTGATCAAGGGCCATAACTCTTGCTTCCTTCTAGCGGTCCTCTGCAGAGCTCTCCCCAATGTGTGTGCAGATGCATGCAAATCTATGCGACTTTTCACAGCCTTCATGTGGCCCCTGCCATCCTTAAGTCTGCGAGCCTCCAAGGAAGTCATGCACCTACGTGCAGGATGCTGCTATGGAGCGCTGCAACTCGCTGTGGACCAGAAGGATGTCCCGCTTTGAGCACTCCCACCCTTACTAGCTGTACCTGCTGCTAAACCTCTTCCCCTAAAGCCTCGCTGGTGGAGCTGCTTTTGGGTGAGGTAACCCCGTGCTCTTTCCTGCAAGGCTTCTTGAGGGCAAAAAGAGAAAATTACGTACTCAAATGTGAAACAATGTATTGTGTATGTCGCCCCTGAAAGCACCAGCTAGGTAATCACTGCTAGGATTTTAAGCGAGTAGCTTGCTCCCTGAAGCAGGATCGCTCCATGGGTCGCAGGAGAGGCCATGACAGAAGGCAGGTGAGCAGGGCAAGCAGAAGCCCTGCCAGTAAGATGCAAGCGCCACTGCACAGAGAAGTGCGTGCTCATGTCTGTAGGCAACGGCCCTGAAGGCCGGAAGGAAGCTCCAGCTGGCACCCGATGCCTGTTTGTCCCTGCTGTGACTGTGGGGTGGACTGCTTCAGGTGTGCCTGCCCCTCCACACTGGCTGTGTCACCTAAAAGCCCGTGCAGTGTGGAGATTCTGGAGCATCATAAGTCATGGGAAAACAAGTAATTCCGGTGCGGGAGCACGTGTTCTTGGGTTCCCCACCCCCGACAAGCGGGCAGGCACCAAACGTCCATGGAGATACTCGCTACTGGGATCAGTGTCGTGACCCGGCTCTGCGCAAGAGAGGCAGATCAACGATCATTGAATGGGCCAAGGAACTGCTCACCGAGCGCCGGGGAACCACACTCAGAAGTCGAAAGCATGATGATGGCCGGCTGCCCCTGGCCTATGCTGAAATGTTTCCTGTAATTTAAAAATTTGTGAATTGTTTATTCGTTCAGTTATTTAATAAAAATGCTGCAAATCTGATATGTACATTGGTCAAAAATCATAATTCACAAAACCAATTTTGTATTTGTCCATCGGTGTCAATATACAAACTACTCACTTTTGAATGTAATACTCTTTCAAAATGCAAAGGGCCTTTTTTGGTTCTAGTCATCGTGCTGGTACGGATTTCCCTTGACATTTCTTAAGCACTCAGGACCGTTATTCTGGATGGCAGTGCCATCATTTATTCCCTGATTCGTGCCTAATGGATACTTCAGTAGTTTCGGTTTTCATTCCTACAGTGAGCACACTGAAGGTTGTTGTGACATGGCTGTGCCCTCACCCGCTTTGCAGAATGCTTTTCTTTATGTAAATTCTTGAAAGCAGACTTTCTCTCTCAGTGAGTATGCCTAGCTTTAACTTTAAAAGCCTATTATGCCTGACACCGACCTAGCCAAGCATGTCAACACCCAGTTGGTTTTTATCATGGACGTCTGCTGTTTGGGCGTCCCAGGGTTCTCATATGTCAGTGAATCCTTCCTCATTTCTTCTGTAGCATGCAGGGTCCTCCACCTATGGTGGACAGTTACGTGCTGGAGAAAGTAAGAAAAGGATCTACACTTGCGAAGTTGATTTAAGAAATGTTTAGACTATCAAAACTATTCGGGTTTAAACTATTATGAAACCCTAAATATTGGGGGTGATTTATACTCTCAGGCTAGTACTAGAGCACACAGCCTTGCTGAAATGCCATTCAGCTGAATGCTTCAATTGTACCAAGGTGCAGGGCCAAAATATGGATTTGGACACCATGGTCCCATTGGCCTCTTTCCTTATCACCCTCCCTCCTGGTTATCCTGCACCCTAGTGGCCTGCCAGCCAGTAATATAGGACGTCCATCTTCTCCCACAGGGCTCATGAACGGTGGTGTTCAGAGTATCTAAGCTTCACAGATAACCTTCCTGTTGGTTTATCTTTTCAACATTAATGCATATGACTAAAAATCACATACAGAAAATTCTCCTTTCTCAAGGGAGATTAAAAGGAGTGTTTATCTTTGATGCAGATGCCCATGTGAAATTGTGTTCTGTCATGTGTATCTACAGATTTTCAAGGGGCTGAAGAAATAAGCAGGTGGGTTACTTCTCCATGAAAAATTATTGATAAGGAAGAAAAGATGTGAAACTCGCATTTGCTCTCTACTGGGAAGTTAAACCCTGAGACGGGAATTATTATACTGCTTATATATCTGCCTGAAGTCAGTATGATTAATTTCTTTTCATTGCCTGAGTATTTCAACTTAGATTAGAGGGATTAACTATACCAGGACTGGTACTGACTGAGCTGCGGTGCATTCTGCTAGTGGGAGAAACTGGAAACAAGAGAGTGTTTAAAAAATATAAGCACCAGGCTAGGGGTGCACACAGCCATGGAGCAAACATGTGCTGAGCATACACGAGGTCCTGGGTCAGCCTGCAGTACCATGCCCTGCCCCCACAGATTATTATTTTTGTTTAGTAATAAATTTATTTTATTTATTTATTTATTTTTGTGCTTAGTACAAGGTCTCACTACATAGATCCAACTCATAGTGATTCTCCTGTTTTCAGCCTCCCAAGCACTGGGATTACAGGCACACACCACCACGCCCAGTCTCAATCGCTGTCTCCACATGTGCTGGGGGCAGGGCTGGCACAGTACACTGGGGATCAAACCCCAGCTGCTGCACTCTGCCTAAGCAGGGTGCTTTAGTCCACTGAGCTATCTGGCTGGCCCTAGTAATCAAGCACTTTAGATATATGGTAACAGCCAGTATCTTGAGTGGTTTGGTCAATGAAAAGGTTGTTGCACCAGTTCTCACACTAGGCAAAATATTAATGTCTTTGTTTGCAAGCTAAGGAATTGAATGTCTAGGACGTGAGGCGATTCCCCCAAAGGGCACCATCTTTCAAGGGCCTGGAACTCAGGCTGGGGTGCCACGTAGCTCACGCTTCCACTTAGCATGATGCTCGCCTGGCTCCCAAACACAGGAGCTGCAGGTCTGGGCTGTGCCTTTGGTACCGGAGGAGCGAAGCTCCAGCTCAGCCTGGGGGCTGTGCTGCTTCCTTTCCTACACTTTTGGCGCATCCCACATTAACATGCTTTGTCACTGAGAACCTTCTTCCATAACCTGCAGCAAGTCAGTTTCTAGAGCAGAAAGACAAATACTTTCCCACCAGCATATCACCAGAGAAGCCAAGCATGGGACGTTTAGGAGATGGGATTCTCCACAGTAGTAAAAATGAACCAGTGAGGCACAGAAACATGGGTGTCATGGATGCGGTTGGAACAAGAGACTGGTTATGACTCCTGAGCAGGGCATGCATGTGGAGCATTGGCTTACTCTATGGAGGGCTGAAATCCTGTCTTCACCTGGCTGAGCCTGCATGGGTAGCTACTGCATGAAAGTTCTCCTGGAGGCAGGCGGGCTTAGGCCTTCATGTGCTGTATCTCAGTTAAATCTTAAGATAAAAAGCCAATCACAGCTGAGTGAATGCTTAGCACCAATCAAAAGTGAGGCCAGGTGGTGAACCTTGGGGATCAGAAGAGAATCGGGGGAGGGGAGTCCTAGAGAGCCAGCAAGCAGCACATGCTAGGATTAGGTTTCTTTTCAGAAGGTTGTTATAGTTCGGTGGCTCCCATCTGGCCTGCACATCAGAATCATGAAGGGAGCCCCTAAATGCCGGCCACCCTGGCCACACCACGCAAGCCCTCAACTCTGTCATCCTTTTGGTTCGGTGACTGCAGGGGCAGCTAAGGTGTGAGGCACTGGTCTGCTACATGGGGGAGGAGTTGAGGGCATAGCAGAAGCAGCAGCAAGAGCGTCAGGCAGCGTGTTGAGGTGGTCAGGGCCCACAATGCTGGTGTTAGAATGGAGCAGCTGAAGAGAAGTGGGTCCAGGTCCCAGGGGCACTACAGAGGGAAACTCTTCCAGAATTCTAAAGCACTGGATGTGAGAGTGACAAGAAAGGGAGGAAATCGTGCCCAGGTTGAAGATTCAGTCTGCTGAGTGAGAATGTTACCGTTTCATCAACACGAAAGATAAGAAGGTAGAAGATTAGCATGGTGGCGAGGGGTCCCAATGGCTGAACTGAGCACGGGACAGTGGTCTGTGAGCAGAGGGAGGAGCACTTTGGATCCTTATGTGTATGTGTATGTGCACCTGGTTGAGCTCCAAGCAGGGCATGCTGGTCTCCATGGAGATGGTGGCTGTAAGCCATGGCATCTCAGAATCTTAGCTGTATGAGGAACTGTGCTAAACACTCACTCAACCCTCTTGCCAATCCTGTGAGCTTAGGAGTCATCCCCATTTGTAGATAAAACTGGATTGTATTGGCCTTCTCTGGGGCTTCACAGCTGTGAAGTGGAAGAGCAGGATGTTAAACCTGAGTCTTCCTACCTGGCTTCGAAAGTGGTGCCCTTAACAGTGACTTAGTGTCACATGCCCAACTCACCGTCCTTGGGGTGACCTATTGTGTTCAGCACCAAGAGACCATTCGCTTTCTTCAGAAGGAGCTATTTATGCCTAGGTCCTCATCAATTGCAAGTTTAGCAATAAGCCCCTCCCGGTTAAGCATTACCTCTCCTCTCCTTTCTCCCACTGGGCCACTTCTCCAGCTGCCCTGCAAGAACTGAAAGCTCCTGCATGCTGCTGCTGAGCTCAGTAGATGACATGCTCTGTGAAGAAGGCACATTATTTTCTCAAAGGAGAGAAAGTTGGCCTAGTGAGGCAATGATCGCTGGGAACAAACTTTCTGGTTTTCCACTTGGCTCTGCTACAAATGACAAGTTCTATTGATCAAGGCCTGCTGGGAAAGACTGTGTCTTCCCTCATTGCGATTTAATTTTATCGTCTGTTGAACTCAGGTACATTTTAAATACAAAGCCAAACTGTTCGGTTAGCATTAATCAGAGTCCTCTCCTAGTGGGGCTGGACTTGTTTAGACGGTCTCTTGCTGGAAAAGAATTCTCCTAATTAGAGGATTTATAGATGTTTGTGCACTGTACTCACCGACTGGTAGCCCCCGAAACATTGCTTAATGAAGAATCTTAACTCGGGTGCTTAGATGGTTTTAAAGGCAGCCCTGAAAGCAGTTTTCAGCATTTTGAGTGAGTAGGTACAGAGTTCTGACGAGGTCACAGATAGGTTTCAGAGGACAGTGGCCTGGAGCCTGGGTCTCCTTTGCCAGGTTTGGCAGTGTCCCTGTTCCACACACGGTCGGCCTGCGGAATGGCCATGAACTATTGCTTAGCAGAGTAAGCCGATGCTTCACCAGTCTTCAGAGACCATGATGACGGAGCACTCAGCGCTTTACAGAAAGCCCCGAACACAGATGCCCTCCAGAAAGAGTCTGCGGTGTGCACGTTTCCCCTCAGTTGCTGGGAACTTGGGGTCTCTGCTACTTCTGCTCCATGCTGGCCTGCATCCTGCTCTGGCCGTTCATGCTCAAGGTCTGGGGTTCCACATTGCCGTCTCTGGTTTTCTGTTGCTTAAACATAAAAGCTCCCCAAATCCTTTGTCTCCAACTTGATGATGGATGTTTGCTTTCTGCATGTGGGCGCCGTTGCTGCCTGATCCGTCACGTTGGAAGCCGTCTTCTAAACACACCACTGCTCCCCCACCGCCAGACACCATGACTGGCAGAGAGGCTGTGGACTGCCTTTGAGAGTGAAGGCTGCGCCAAGGTGCCCTCCTGGGCCACTCCAGACTGCTGGTTCACAAGAGGAGGGCGACATGTGCCGTGCAGCGTCCCGGTCAGTGGTCCAGGTCCCGGCCCCTGGTTGTCCATTGCTGTGGAAACAAATGGCTACAAACCCCACCACTTGGTGCACGCCTGTAATCCCAGCACTGGGGAGGCTGAGGCAGGAGGATTGTTGCGAGTTTAAGACCAGCCTGAGCTACAAAGTGAGCTTAAGGCCAGCCTGAACTGCATAGTGAGACCCTGTCTCAAAAAGACAAAAAAAATAAAATAAAATAAAATAAAATAAAATAAAACCACACATTTGCTTTCTCCCAGGTTCTGTGGGTCTCGTGGCTCTTACCAGGCTGCAGAGGGGCTCAGCTGGGCTGAGGGTGTCTAGAAGTTCATATGGGGACCCGCTCAGGTCGAGCCCAGCCACGATCTTCGCCTCAGCACACAGACCCCGTAAGGCAGGAGCAGTGCCTCCTTCCTGGTGGATGGAGTTCAGGATTCTGTGCATCCGGCCTATAGCAGTGAAGCCCATTGCCTTTGCTTCGTTTAGCAGACCAGAGTGAGCCACTGAGCCCACTCTGCCCTCCAGGGGAGCATGTACAGCGCCTGCACAGCCCTGGTCAGGGCCCACAGAGTTGTATTGCAGACTGCAGTAGAGCCTTGTGTTTGTTGAGTGAATGAACCTAAGAGCTAAATCTTATAATTTGGCTAAGAGCACTATCCCATGCCTCTCCCCACCCTGCCACCTCTTTACACAAACTATGTGTCACCATTTTAACATTATATGTATGTTCGTATGTGCACATGGGTGCATGTATATTTGTGTACATGTATATGAATATATGCACGCATGTGTGCACTGTGTTGCAGTGTGTGCACATACATGTATATGTGACGTGTGCACGATGTGTGAATATCTGTTGGATATGCATGTATATGTGGTGTGTGCGTGTGTGTATGTGTGAATGTGCTTGTCACTGGACCAGGGCCTTGGCCTTGCTGGCAAGTGCTCTATCACAGAACCTCAGCACCATCTTTAATATTTGATATGTGATATCTGCCTGGCACTTGCCTCATCTCTGCCCAGACTGTCTAATACACAAATGAGGGCCTCAGCTACTCGTGAGGAGGCATCTTTCCATCAGAAGAATCCGTGCCAAGACCTGCGGTCCGGCATGCCTCATCTCGCATATTCTCTTGCCGCATACATGGTAGAGCTAAGCAGCTCCTACACCACGCTTTCTGCGTTCCGGGCTTTTGTGCATGCAGGGCCCTGGCAGCTTTGTGCCTCAAGAGAATGACAAAGCCAAGGTGAGAGTTCACATCCAGCACGCTTCGGTGGACGTCACTCTGCACACGAAGTGGTCGGCCAGCCCTCTCCTCTAAGCCTCTGATATTGCTGGAGCTTTGTGGTGCATGGCGGGATTATTAGCAGGGGAACATTGAGCTTGTCTGGCACCAGCATACTGGACCCGGAGAAACTTGCAGACAAAGTCACTGAACCTGAAATAAGCTGTTTTTGCCCCAGGCTCCCTCAGATCTTGTACTTTTTTTCTTTCTTTTTTAATTCAAAGGTCATGACAATATCAGTCTGAAGTGGTGGGGATTAGAGCTGAAGACTGTAGGTCATGCTTTGCTAGGATGGAATTTCTTCTTTGCTTCTTTCTGGTTCGGGGGCAGAACTCTTTGACAAGATTGGCAAGGGTGGGACAGGGCGTCCAGGCCCCTGCTATGAAGTAATGTAAAGATCCCGTCCCTACTACCATTGGCTGTGTGACACAGAGCCTTAAAAGTACAGCTTGTGGCCCCTATGGGTGCGCCTTGGCCAGACGCCCCAGCCTGCCCAGGCCTCCCTGCTTGTGCTCTAGCTCTGAGATGAAGTGTTGGGTGAATTCAAAGCCAAAGCAAATGAAACTGTCTTCAGCCCAGGAAGGAGTGATGCTCGTGAAGCTAAGAAGTCTCCATGACAGTTCACTAAACTAGCTTGTGGCATCACCTACAGCTTGCAGACTGCTCCAGTGCTGGACAGCACCAAGGCAGTCTGACAGGTGGATAGGCAGAGGGGCGCCGAGAATGGGCAGTTTAGAACAGGAGCACAGAACTCATGGCCTTTGTGGCGCTCTCCGGCTGCAGAGCTCAGGTTCCCTGAGGTGAGTAACCTGTGAATTGACTTGTTTCCACCAACATTCTGAGTTATAGTAAGTAAGCCACACTACCACTCAGCTCACTTTAGAGGAGGGTGAATCCTATTAGCATTTGTAATTGTGTTTCCTTTTCATATTAATCCTTCCATGCTGGCAGAATCAGGAGTTTCTCGTCCGCTGATGGGAGCATTCCCAGGAGTCTGTGGAGAGCTGGAAAGGGTGGTGATTTAGGGCTGGCCCTTCTCCTCTCACAGAGGTGTTCCCCATGCAGGGGCCCTGGGGGTGATTTGCATATCTGGTAAATGAGGCTCAACCTGGGATTTGGGAAGTCAGATCTGAAGCCAGTCTCAGGCCAGGAATCTGCATTTGGCATCTCAGCCTCCCAGGACTAAGCATTTCTGCAGGTGCCTTTCTTTCACTTAGCCATGACATCTTCTGTCCTCTGAGTTCATGCCTACCTGGAAGACTCTATTGCTCACAACTCAGGTGCCCAGTGTACCCACACCTCCGATTCTGCTTTTGTGATCTTAACAGTTAGGAGAGAATAGAGAATGCTATGGGGACATGGAAAGGGGAAGCAATATGTGCATCCAAAACGGAGACTGCAGTCTGTACAAGAAATAATATTGTGAGCACCCAGAGTCAGGAAGGGAAGGCTGTGCAGGGCAGCTCGGCAGTTGGTGCTTTAATGCTGCCTTCATCTTGAGCATAGGCAAAGTCCGTAAGTTAGTGACAGGCCTGTGTCTGGCCAGGGCCCCTGCTAAGAGCTAACTGTGCAGTGAGGTGGTGTGAGAAGAGCCAGCTCAGCAATTGCATCTACCCGGAAGTTCCTCACTGCAATTTGGACCAGAATCTAGTGAGTGGGGAATGGCAACCTAGGGTGTTGCTTTCTGAATGACAGTGTCCTCTGTGTGTAGCCATTTAGGTAAGAGATGCAGCCAGAGAGGAGAGGCCACTGTGACATCGGATCTTACGAAGCACACTTGCTCTCGTCCTGCTTGGGAACGCTGGCTGGAGCGCACAGTTACCTCTGTCCACAGGGAGCACAGCTCATTATCGGTGGCTCAGGCAGGCTGCGTATGCATCGGGTTCCCACTGGTCATCACGTTGCCCTGCAGCCATGGGTCATGTTGTGCTCATCTCCCCTCAGCGGGCACAAATCCTTTTGCCCACAAGAGGATATTGGCTGGATATGACATTTACGGGACTAAAGAAGCAGCTGGCGATGTCAGATTCAAGGCAAGTAGGTTGCCTCGGCCGTCCTGCTTAGCAGATGGCCAGTATCCAATAGATGGAAAATTATTAGGGTCTGAAACAGGGGCCACACGGCACAAGGGGGAGGAGACGCTGGGGCAACACGCATGTGACTGTGGGTACAGGCAGTGTGGGGGGGCCCGGCCTCTGCCACTGCGCTTCTGGAGGGAGTGGACGCAGTATGGGGGGCCCCCGCCTATGCCACTGGGTCTCTGGAGGGAGTGGACGCAGGGTGGTGGGACCCCCGCCTATGCCACTGGGTCTCTGGAGGGAGTGGACGCAGTGTGGTGGGACCCCCGCCTATGCCACTGGGTCTCTGGAGGGAGTGGACGCAGTGTGGGGGGGCCCTGGCCTCTGCCACTGGGTCTCTGGAGGGAGTGGATGTGGGTCCGGAGAACCTGGATTCTGTACTACATAATGATAGCTGGATACATAGATATAAATTACAAATGTATTAGTATGTATAAATTATATATGCATATAATATATATTATATAATATATGATATTATATGTATATGTAATATACATATATACGCACATGCCTCAGAATTATTGATGAACTGACCACTAACTTCTCAATTGGTTGAACCCATATGGTGAGCTATTACTTGGAGGCTACATGTTACAGAGTTTAAATTTCATCAGCCTGTGTGTGTATTTGGCCTGTGGTCCAACCCGTCGTCTTCCATGCTGCCAATGTCTTTCTGGACGTGGGCTCTGTCTAGACACCGGGCATGCTTAGCCCGCAGCCCTCACTCTGCCAGGTTTGTGTGCCATCCCTCCAAAGATGACAAGTGCCACGAGAGCTACTCAAAAGCAGAAGTGCCAGGAGCGAAGCTCTGAGATGAGAGCCCAGGCTCTGGGGGAGAGCATGTCTGTTTCTTCTAGTCCGTTTTAAGCTCCTTGGTGCCACTTCTGCCTTCTCAGTATTACTGCAGAACTCCTTTGATCTTAAGTAGAAGGAAGCAAGTTTTAAGAGCCAGGAAAACTCCTCGTGTGGCTTTAAAAGGAACAGCATATTACAAAATTGAGCGGATGTCAAATAAAACATAAATTTGGATCTTTTGAAATTTGAGCTCAAAGAGGTATTACTTGGAGAGCCAAACACATTAAGAAACTCGGATAAAAATGCCGCTGTGCGACATTCATTTCAATTTGAAGGTTTAGGTTAACTCATCGCCCATTTCTTCTCTGGTGCTGCTTTCATGTTCAGCGTTATTCTCCAAGCCACATCCTCTCCAAGCACTGCGTCTTCACTGCATGAGGAGGCCCTGAGGCTAAGGCATACTTGCTCGTCGAGGGTTCCCTTCCACCTTCTCGGCCCCCTCTCCCCGATGGAGACTAGAATGTGAATGCAAGTTGCTAAGACAGTGTTCTCTGTGACATCATATCGAAGGTGGCCCAGACTGCTTAGCTTATGTTCATAATTTTTTTAAAGTGCAAATTAATTGAAACAGTGAGTGGAAGGGATTTTTACAACCTAGTAAGGTTGTACCTTACTAGAAAAAATCCGCTTAATAGCATGATGTTTGGATTTCCCAATGTGAGTCCTGGAGCCAAGACTCAGACAGGAAAATCAGCTCAGTACTGTTAGTTTCTTTGACCAGAAAACTCCATTTTGTCTTGCTTTCTCCTCATCCACTCTAGGAACCCAAGCTATCATCCCCAGAAGCTGAAGGGACAGGGTACAGGGCTCCCCATTTATGGAGCTATTTAGAGTACAGGGTCACATCTTGGGGCTCAGATGAGGCCAAGTTTCAGTTGTACACCTAGAGGTGCTGAAACTGCATGCAAACAGAAAATGGACTTGGCTCCAGCCAGCTGATTATTTTCCTCTTGTGTAACCTGCAAATATTATCAGAGGGCATCAGCCGAGGGAGATTATGAATGCTTTCTTTGAGCCTGCACAGCATCAGATGAGAACAGATGTGCCCCTTACTGCTCTGGACCCCATGTCAATGTGTGTGGAACTCGAGGGAGCTGTAACCCCCTGGACACCTGGAAATGCAGATGGTGCTAAACTCTGTGTATGCTGTAGCTTTTCTTTCATATACATAGCTATGATAGAGTTTGACTTATACGTAGTGTCAGTCACAGGAACAGAGTCACAAGATGAGCTAATAATAAAGTAAAACAAGTACAACAATATACTGTAACAAGTTTGCCAACATCAAGACTCTTGAGCTTTGAGATTGCTATAAAGTAAAGCAAAGGCTCCCTGGGCACAGTGTTGCAGTGGTGCAGGCACCCGACACGGTGCAGGTACACTGCGCAGGATGGGGATTTCTGTTCCAGACTACGTGGGGCAGGGCCACGTGAGAGTTCACCGTGCTACCCAGAGCCATGTGCAACTTACAACATGTTTTGTTTCTGAACTTTTCCATTTAAAATATTCAGGCCAGAGTTAGCAGTACATAACTGTAGCTGCAGAAGGCGAACCCGTGGATATGGGGACCCTGATGGATCTGGGAATGGCTGCTGTAGTTCAGCATGGGTAGCACTGTTTGGGAGGAGCACATAAACTTACCGAGCTCAGAATATGCAATCTCACTAAGAAACCTTTAAGGAAAAGGTTCTGCACAGGTGAAATTGTTTTTGTTAGGAAAATTATTAATATAGCCTATTACCCTTGTTCACTGCACACATTTTTAGAAGCTCTGATAAATTTTGCTGTAAAACAAATGATGCTAATTAGTTAAAATAACAATCATTCCATTATTTCCTAGTTCTGTAGAGTGGTGAGTAGAAATGACCAGGCCACTCTGCAGCCAGGTCTCTGCAGAGCGCACAGCAACCGCAGCTGAGGCAGAGGCCTCCGTGGAGATGCTGGCAACGACTTCCAGACTTCTGTCTCCCTGCTCTGTCACTCTGGGTCCCTGTCCACACCTGTAGTGTTCATGACACTCTGCCAGGTTCCACGTAATTTTATTGGTCTGTGAACACAACTGTGTGCAGTGTTCTGAATCAGGTGTAACTTGGGATACAGCCATTCAGTTGTAATCACTGTTAACTCCCACAGCACCTGTCTCTGCAGCGCCCTCTGCCCCACTCCCTGCCCTGTCCTGCAGTTTTCCTTGAGGTACTAGTCTACTATGACAGACAGCAGCATTCCTGGCCTCCACCCATTTGATGCCAGCAGCTTCTCCTCCTCTTCTCACTCCCCCTCCACCCTGACTTGTGACAACCAAAAATGTCTCTGAGCCATCATCATTCGTCTCCTTAGGGAGCAGAATTGTCCTTGGCTGACAGCCACCGCTTTGGCTGAGGCTGCTGAAGCAGAGGACAGCAGGGAAAGGGTGGAGTGTGGGTGATTATGAGCAAGTACAAGCGAGGTACAGCAACCTAGCAGAGGCTATCTGGGCCAGAAGGTGTGTGTTAAAATTTCACCGAGGGATGGCTCTAGATTCTTCTGAATTAAGTAATTTGAAATGTCAAATTGAGTCTTGGTACCCTTTGAAAGATTCATCAATATCTCAACTTCATTATGTTGGAAGTGGATTAGTGGTAAATACGATCCCTGAAGAGGAAACAAAAGGGGGCAGGAGCTGTGCTGACCACAGTCAATGGGTTTTGTAAAGCTCCTTGTTTTGGAAAAAATTAAACATTAAAAATTAAACACAAATTACAGAAGATATATCATGACCCATTCTGTCCTCATCTCCCAAGGCTCTATGTGATGGATGGACTCGAGCCTTTTTTGGCATGTGTGCCTCACTCTCACCCCCTGCTGTCCACTCAGGTTATTTGAAGCCAACTCCTGGCATTGTTTCATTTGTAAACACGTCAAGGTACATCTTAGACGAAGTACGTAAGAATGATAGTTGGAATATGCTGATGAGATCGTAATCTGAATGAGAATTTTTTCTGAGTACTATCAGAAAGGAAGGGAAAGTCAGTGGGATACAGGCCGAGTGGGCTCGGCCTTGGAGCATCAAAGCTCTTACAAAGAAGAACAGGCTGGCAGGGAACTGATGTGTTTTCTAAGGAGGGGAAAAATATCACCAGAAGGTATTGAAATATTCAGCCCATGATGGATTGCTCTCCGATGACTTTCAATGACTTCTGAGCTGATCAGGACCCACTTTAAATAAAACAAAGCAGGAAGAAAGTCCTACAGTTGCTTTTTAAGATTTGGCCAGGACCATGGTGTGTCTATGCTGTTATAATATATTCTGAGAAGTTTCTTTCTTTGGATTTAGATCTCCACACTTGATTTTACTGTGTCCTAAGTCTCTCACATTTGTTGAGAGCCAGGGCATGGAGGACCTATGCAGCTTGCTAGATAACAGCTATTTTCCTGCTTTCTCTTTGGAAGATTGAACTGAGGCTGTTGTGTTTGATGCCAGGATAGATTTAACCAGCTGTGCTTTCTTTGCGTGTAGGTCAGTCCGAGGGACAACTCTGCGCTGGATCCTATTATCCACGGGCTGAAGGGCGTCGTCCATCATGGTAAGTAGGCCGCACACACTTCTATGGCTGGAACACAGGGGGCCAGGTCTCCTCCTAAAGGTCTCCTCTGAAAGGAGCCAGGTTGTCTTGCAGAGGATGCAGGATGCGCCCATTCCTCATCCACTGATCTTGAAGGGCACCAACCCATTATTTGGGGGGCAAAGAGTGCACCGTATATTACTGCAGATGGGTCTGCACTAGCCATTGGTTTCTTTTCAGGTATTGCTTTGAACCCATATGTTGTAAATCACCCTGTCAGAGATGCACCATATTCTTAATGTTGAACCTGCCATTTGTCTCGTCTCTCTCCCAAAAATATCCTTTGAAGTGTCTTTTCACTCATAAATTTTCTCATTTGCCTCTGAGATTTAGGAGACAAAACTAAGTAGCAAAGACGAGCCATTACACATTACAGCGTGGGCCGCAGCCTCGCTGTGCAGCTGGTAGAACAGAGAGGCGAGGCGGGTGTCCTGCGTAGCAGACACCTTGTCCTCAGGCGCGAAGCTAGGAATGAAAGTAAGATGAATGGGTTCTGTCCTCTCCAACTGGATTTTATTGGAGGAATTTCCCTGCAACTTTAGTATCAGCAATGCATCATTACCTGTGATATCAGGAGCCTCTAACTTCAGAAGTACCCTTGTCACAGTGAGATGTGGAGTCGGGATCTGATGTAATGATTTGCAAAGTTTTAATAATCTAATTAGAATTCCAAAGACATTGACAGAAATAGCATTAGTAACCATAATAAATTTCCCTTCAGTCCCACAGCTGTGATAAAATGTCTTCACACCTTTGGGGAGGAATGTCTTCAGACCTAAGCCAACTCTGGAAAGTGTAACACGACCCCCTCTTCTATGGAAACTAAAAGTTGTGAGGCTTTGGTCAAGGAGGATGTGGATTACTTGTTTTGTTCTTAAAATTGCCTCACAGTGCAACAAGTAACAATAATAAACCAAATAAAAGTAGAAAAGTAGGGTGACCAGAAATATGTCACTCAGCTTTGCTTTGTAGGAAGTGTTCTCTGATCCTTCAAGATCCCCAGTCTTACTGTCAGCACAGGCACTACTGTCCTTCATGCAGGCTCCATCCTAGGTAGGGCATCCCTGCCCAGAGCCTCTGTGATGCTGTCACCCTAGGGCAGGCAGGTCTCAGCATGTGCATCTTGAGGGGAGCAAGCACTGGACGCAGGCCACTGCCCATGGGAACATCATACCTAGTGCCTGGTGGCAGGGGCCTGGGCTGTGGCTCCAACTCTACTCTCTGCCTGGGAAGTCAGAGGGCACCTGTGCAAACAATCACCTGCACAAAAATATGTTTTTTTTATGCAAAATGACATTGTATGCCCCTGCTCTGTGCAGAAAGAGAGCAGGAGCTCAGATGAAGACAGATGCAGGGAGGGAGGGGATAGGCTAGCTCAGGACGTTGCCTCCGGGCCTCTGCTGTTTCCTGTCTCTGCTGTTGCACCTCCGTTGCCTCCCTTTGAATGTTGGCTCAGACCATGACTCCGTGGCAAGTTCTTTCTTCATTAACCTATCTCTAGAGTAGCCTCCCATCACTCTCCCACACATCCTCTGAGTTTCTCTCGTCGGTGCACTTCAGTGACCCAGAAGGATCTGAGTGTTTACTCGCTGGAGCTGCCAAGGCCGGCCGTCATGAGTGCAGGAAGACTCCTGTGTGGAGCCCTGCATCTGGCTCATAGGAAGCACCCAGCCAAATGGCCAAGTGAAGGAAATGGAAACATCCAAACACCCAAGTGAAAACGCTGAGCTACAAAGCTGCATTAAGGGAGTAGCCTGAAGCCTGCTCAGATCTCTCTTTGCTGGAGATGAAAAGGAATTCTGGGCTTCTCAAAGGGAGCGCCCACTTAAAACAGTCAAAGGGAACTTCTTTGTTGGAGCTAGCAACATCTTCACTTAGAAGTTCCACGAGGGATTTGCATGCTGTTAATTTGAAGGGGAATAAATAATTGTGCCTTCCACAGAGTCACCGGCTTGGGAATGATGATAGAGATGTGTGCGGAGCAAAAAATCAATGTGGAGCTCTGTGGCAGTGTGGAAATGGCTTTTATTTCTTCAGCTCTGGGAGTCAGAGATTGGCATGTGCATTTCTCATTCATTAAGTGGCTTTCTTTTGGGGGTAGAGTCTTACCTGGTCTTCCAGCTCCATGGCAAGAGAGCATTCTGATTGTAGTCACTGCCTGCTTGGTCACTGTCTTGTGTGAAGAAGACACCAAAGTGAAATTTTGGGTGTCTTCTCATTTACAGTGCTAGAGAGGAGTGCAGGCCTTCACACAGAGCTGTTCCCCCAGCCCTTTTCAAGTTTTGTATTTGGAAATAAGATCTCACTGAGTTGCCCAAGCTGGGCTCCTACTTGCTATCTTCCTGACTCAGCCTCCCAGAGTCCTGAGGTAACAGGCATGTACTCACACCCTGCTGCACAAGAGGTCTGAACAGGGCCCCTCGGGCCTGCAAAGGCTACAGGGGAGAGATGGCAAAAACTGAGGCGGAGACAATCTTCATCCCCTGAGAGCAGAAACCTCGGGTACGGAGCTGGCTCTAGGGCATGGGGCGCCAACCCGTGCAGGCTCGGGTCCCAGGTGATGGCCCTGAAGAACAGAAGTACCAGGCCTCATTCAGACTTGATGTTCAGGGACCTAAGAACACGTGGACATGCCAGGGGCACAGAAAGTGGTTTTGCTTTTCTATGTAAATTTTTAATTTTATGACTATGGAAACCATGAGGAAATATGAAGGAAACGTAAGCCAAGCAATTTGCCATCGAAGCTTAATGGAAGCCCTGAAGTGACGTGTTACTCACCCTCCCACCACCATCCGCTGAGAGGAGGGTGCTGGCGGGAGCTCACGCGCTCTGCACTACCCTGGTTGCCGGTGCCTTCTGTGTGCAAAGAATGGTGCTCGGGAGTAGCCGCACATGAGAGCTTCGGGCTTGCGGGCTTTCTGTTCTTTTAGGCACTAGGAGAGTGCAGCAGCCTGTTTGTGAGCCTGGGCACCTGCTGTGCCAGGGTTGTCTAGACACTAAACCACTGCCTCAGGCAGTCACCTGAAGTCGCCTTTCTCTTTCTGGAGGGAAGCTGGGCTGGGCTTGGGGGCGGCTCTCTCCCAGCCTTCTCCTCACCTGGCTGCCATTTTCCTCCAACCTGGGCTACAGACGGGCTGCTCTCTTTCCAAGCAGCAAAGGGGAAGAAGGGGTAGAAACTGCCTCAGATACAGCAAAGCCTTCCATTCAGGAAAGCTGAGGGTCTTCTCCTTCTCCCTCCCCTGACTTTTCCAGGGCAGAAAGTGATCATAAAAAGATAAATAATCCCCAAAGTGTCTTTCAAATCATGCCCCCAAGTGAGGATCCTGCAAGATTGTGTTGCAGACCACCGCAGCAGAAGCCAGGGCTGGGATGAGATCAGAATGTGCTTACAGAATAGCTTTGCCCTGAACGGTGTGTCCCTGGTCTCTCCTTGGTGTGACTCTTCCTTTTCTCCCACCCTGCTCATCATTTCTTATTAAACTCTGAACAAAGTCCTAGGATGGGTCAAGTTCCTGTAAGCCCCAGCAGAAATGAGATGAGAAAGAAAGTTTGCACATCCGTACTGACTGCCTAGAGTGAGCATCCATGGTGAAGAGTCCCACAGAAGCACCCCAGGTCCGTGGGCACAGTTACAGCACCGTCCCCCAGCCATGATGGAGTGGCCAGAAAGCGAACCCTGCTGGGGAACACAGATCACACCACTCAGAAGGGCAGTGGTATGAACAGGCCCTCCAAAGAGCAGGCAGTACCGTCCTTAGGTCTATACCCAACAGAAATGTCCACAAAAGACATAGGGGTGGGGCTTTGTTCTAGTGGCCCCAAACTAAAAGCACCCCTAACACCCACTACAGGGAGCAGAGATGCACAAGCTGCCACAGTCATACAGGGGGACACTGTTCTGCAGCCGGAAGTGGTGAACTGATTCACACAGAAACAGAAGAGTGTGTTTCCTGTGGTCCCACTTATGTCAAGTTCAAGAACAGGCCAGACCAATCCATGCCAATAAACACCAGGAAAATGGAGAAGGGATATGAGGAGATAGTCTTAGGCAGTAAAAATAGTACATAGTTGGTCTAGATGATGATTTCATAAGTATAATAAACATTAGCACACTGTCCCTTAGATTTGTATGTTTGACTGCTTATAAGTTATAAAACAGACTGCATATATTACATATTAACTTCTGAAAGATAGCCTGCCTACAGAGCTTAAACAAACAAACAAAAAACCTAGCCGCATATACGAGGCACCACGCGAGTGTCCGGCAGAGAGATGGCCCGCGACTCTCACATGCTGTGCGGTGAGCCTATCACAACCAAGATGTGAATCGTAACGTGCATGGAATTCTCTGTTCTGGATGCCGTAAAATTGTATAGTGAAAGGTTGGCGGTGCTACTAGGAGCCCACCCAGCTCTGGGGTGCGTCTGGGGGCCATGGCGTCCAGCACAGGGGAGGATTCTGGAGAGTCTGTCACATATTCTTCAATGTCAAGTTCAAGAACTAAGAACACACCTCTGCAATATTTTAGGATGCATGCATAGAAAGCATGGTTAAAAATGCAGTGCATGTTCAAATTCTTTTTTAAAAATATGTCGTAGTAAATGCTGCACTTCTGCTTATTGCCCTTACAGTCCTCCTTTTTGCTTAGTGCTCAATGGCCCCACCGCTCCGCCACCTTCTGGAGCGGCTCTGGAAATCCTCTGTCGTGTCTTTAGCTGCTGCTGCCGTGGCTGCCGCAGTACGCTGGGTCGGCTCACAGTGGTCGCCTTTCCTGCTCAGCTTGCCTGGGGGGCAGAGCCAGGAGTCCCTGGCGTGAGGGCTGGTGGGCAGAGCACGCTGCAGGGCTGTAGCAGCCAGCCTGTTGGTCCAGGGCTGCGTGGCGGTGGCAGCAGCTGCGTTTTTGTATCATATCTCATAAAGACACTAGGACTTCTGGGCCTGCTTCAGAAAATGGCAAGGATGGTGGGCTGTGCATCCGAAGGGGGGGATTTTGAGGGAGATTAATGAGTTTGTGTCTTTTACTATAACAAATTTATTTAATTTAAATACTTCATATTTCAATCGTATTGCACAGAAGTTAAAACTGAAAGGAACACTAAGAATTACTTTTAAACGAGTCTGATGGGGTGACACGGGCCCGGCTCCGGGAGTAAGGCGATGTGTCCTCCAGTTCTGAGTGGTGGTCACACAGCAGGCTCCCTTCAGATCACTTGCCAGGACTGTATTTATTTGCACACCTGTCTGAATGTGTGTCATGGGTGACAGCCAACACAGACAACGACCAGCATTAGTGAGATCCTGAGGCGGTGCTTTCCGGTGGGACTCAGTGTACCAAGCGGCCTCACGGCAGACAAAGAAGGGAGTGACAGCATTTTCCTAAAACTCCCCGGTTGTCTCCTGATGGTAGCCAGGGGTGTCCCAGTGAGGAGTTCTCAGGAAAGCACTGTCACTTCCGTCCTTGTTGTGAGGCCCCTCCCTGGAGCACCAGAAGCCCCACAGGAAAGTACTGTCTGAACGTCTTACTTTCTAAGGCCTTGTGCAGTTCAACAAAGGAAATGAGGAACAAAGGGCTGGGGTGAGAATTGGTCCCTCACCGATGCATGTGTGCTGCACGGGGTCAGGGTGTAACAGTCCAGAAGGCATCATCCAATCGTCTAAAAGTCCCCTCCAGTTCAACTGGTTTGGTCCTCAAGTTGTGGACTGCCAGGTAAAGCAGGCAGCGGCAGTCACACCTTGGGAAGTGACCCCGCCTGGAGCTCACCCAGGGTCCTGATGAGTTGGCTCTTCTTTCTCCTGGCCCAGCTCCCCTTTCCCTGTGCCAGGTGCCCAATTATGTCTCATCAGATGGGCTCTTTTGAAGGATCAACTGAAGAAATCTGCACTGGGACCATAGTCTATCATTGTTGCTCAGGTACCACTGTGAGGGTCGCTAGTGTGTAACATCTCAAAATAAATTCTCTGAGGCTGTGTGAGTAGCATTTTGGAAATACCTTACTGTGGACTTTGAAAGAGGACACATTGTAGTGCAGGGCCTTTGGGGAGAGATTAACTCAGTAAAGAGACACAGTCCTAGGTGTCAATACTGCTCACCAGTGAGGACAGGGTGGAGAAGTCCTGAGGTATGGGGCTCTCCTCTGTTTCATGGAGTCCCTCCCTCCTCTGCCTAGTGACTGCCCAGTAAGCACACAGGAGTAAGACTGTCCTCACCCCAAGGGAGATTTTAGTCCTGGAGGACATTTTCTTCTTTTTTCTATCCTTGCCATTCTTGGCGCAGCAGAGACTACTAATACACTCCTGCAAAGTAATTTTCATGTGTTCACAGAAATAAGTGGGAGTCTCGTTATTTTAAAAGTAGACCCTAGAACACAAGAGAACAGCCGGTCCTGGGTCTGAATTGTACCTCCGAAGCTCAGAGCCGTGTGAGTCTCTGCAGATGGCTGGGTCCATTTACCCTTGAGTTTCCACTTATGAACCAAGGGTAATGGAAGAGTCTGGGCGTGAGTATCCCCTGCTGAGTGCACCACAAGTGGCCCTGGTGCCTGCCATGTGGCTAAGTCAGGGTTAAGCCAACCAATCTATGAACCGCACCTAGCTCGGACCTTGTTTTTATAAAGTTTTATTGCCGCACTTATTTGTTACATGCTGTCTGTGGCTGCTTTTGCAGTAGAAGAGCAGAGGGAAGTAGCTGTGACAGACAGGCTGAACTACAGAGCCTAAAACACTGGCTCCCTGCCTGCCACAGGGAAAAGGTTGCCCTGGGCCTCGCGGAACAGGCAGTCACAGCAGCTGCTCTTCTCGCACTGTGCCTTGCCGAGTACTTTACGCTGGGATGGTGAACACACAGGCTTGGGCCATCACACTTCGCAGAGATGGCCCGCAGTTCTGATCTACCCCAAATGACTGTGTAAACCCAATGTGTTCTAACTGAATTAATGAGGGTTCTGATTCAGCATTTACCTTACCGAAAGGAAAAAAATCAAATTATTTTCTCCTTTAACTAGAAAAACTAATGCTATGTTAGCTACAGCTCCCTGTTAAGTTCAAACATCGGAACATGTGACAAGATTCCCCCTTTGAAGTTTATGTTTCTATCACTTAATTATATGGAACCTTCCTGAAATCTGCTATAAATAGGCAGCATCTGGGTGTGGACTAATTGGCTCGTGTCTGTTTGGATTCAGGAAGGACCAGTGTTTATCTGACAACTTTTGATCTCCAAATCTTCCAGAAACAGGCGCACTGAAACCATTTCCAGTTTCCTGAACTCTGGTGTATCACGACTATCACCAAGATATGATCTCTTTGTTTCTTTTCTTAGCAAAAGCCAGGAAATAGGATAACTATGTTATCACCGACAGCATTGTTAACAGTAGTGTTAAGATATGACTTCAAACATGATTCCTTTTAGAGTAGACCTGAACTTGAAACTGGTTTTCATTAGGCCAGCCTTCCTGGTCATTTGAGCAGGAGTTGGGGAGTCCAGGGAAATTGCTTTTTCCCTGATTGGTTTAATGAAATAGCAAAGAACAGGCTTGAAATACCCCCAAGGGTCTCCTGAGAAAGAGAGCCCTGTGGCTCTGGAGGCTGCGTGGGTGCTTCTCCTATCCTCCTTCCATGATGTACGTAGGACACCAGGTCTAGGACAGGTACCATCCATTGTGGGCAGCCACACAGGGCTGGCTCTGAACAGCTGTGCATTAGCTTATGGAGCCGCCTGGGCGAATCCCGAGATCTCTGAGGCCACCGCAGTCAGCCTTCTTGGGCATCCCCAAGGACTCAGTGCTGTGCACTGCACGGCTGGCAGGCAGTGAGCTCTCCGCAGTCACTGTACCCCCTGCATCAACAGGAGCGTGCAACTTGCCTGGAATCTGGGGACCACTGACAGGGAGACACTGTGGTCCTTTCAGCATAACTTGGTCCTGGCCTGCAGCGGATGTGACTTGGCCTCATCAGTACTGTGCTAGGAGAAAAGTCAGAAAGACAGCTTTAGGGCGGCACAGTGGCCCTTGTGTGAGAAACACAACGAATAAAGAGCAGAACGAAAGAGACATGGTAAGAAGCAGGGAGATAGAACTCTTGGAGATGGGAAAGAGGTGTCACAAGAATACAAATGAGTTGTGTACATGTTCCCATTCTGCACGTGAACACGTTCTTTCTATATTGCAGATGTGTGTGGTACAAATAGAAAATGAAAGGAAATGATGAAAATGCTGTTGAGGAGGGTGGTCTGAGGCCGCCTGTCCTTCTGCAGCCAAGGAAAAAGTAGTGGCCACAGAAAAAGAAAGGATAAAGCATTGCTCCTCATCTGTGGACCCTGACCACATACCTGAGCCTTCCTGGGCTCCCTGTACTTTTATCTCAACAGCAACATTGCAAGCTAAGGTTCCCTGGTCCCATTTTACAGATGGGTAAACTGTTTCACTGACATTAGCTGAGTCCTCCAGCTCATGCATAGGAGCAGGACTTGAACCCAGTAGTGTCAGACGCTGAGATGCTGGAGGAATCTGCTGAGCCAGCTTCTGACTTCCAGCATGAACCAACTTCCTGATTATTGTCAGAATCATTTAATTTTTATATATCTTGTCTCTGTCTCTTTTAAGAATTAGCTCATTGACCAGTGTTCAAAGGAAGTTGAAAGAATGTCCATATCATGTCAGCTGGGTCACCAGAACATTGTAGGGTAGGGAGGAGAGAAGGAGCTGCTCAGTGACAATATTAGGGTTTTGTCACTGTGTGACTTCTATAATTTAAATATCGATTATGTTTCCTTGTTGGTGAGACTGCGATCTTTATGTCCTTTTTTTGGAAATATTAATGTCCATATATGTCTTATTCAAACATCAGCCCTTAAATCAAAATGCCATACATGGCCAACAAAAACCATTAATTATTCAAGGAGACTAGATGTCTTTGAAATAGGTGGAGTATCGTGACTTTGAACCACAAACTCCTGAGGGTTTGAATTGAAGGTTCTCTCTCTCGCTTGCTTCCTCCCTTCCACGTCCCTCCATCCCTAGTTGCCCCTGTCATATCCCACAGTAACACCAGTTATTTACTTCATGACATGGGCCTCTGGGATGCTCTCTGGACTACAGCTATGGGAAAGACGGGAGAAGTATATTTAATTATCTGACCCCTGGTGGGAAGTATCTGAGAGGCAAAAATGATCTCCATGTCCTGGCTCCCCGTGTACTTTGCCTTATGAGGCTCAAATGGCATTTTTCTCTAGGAGCAGAGATCAGTAAACTTTCTGTGCAAGGATAGCAAATAGTTTAGACTTCACCAGCCATAGATTTTCCTTCGCAGTTGTAGTCCCAAAGCAGCCACAGACAATATATAAACAAATGGGCCTGGCTGTGTCCCAGTAAAACTTAATTTACAAAAGCAGGCAAGAGGCCAGGCTTGGCTGGTGTGCCATAGTTGGCCCATTCGAGTTACTTAGTACCTTCATCTAATTCATTTTTTTCAGCCATGTGTAAAGGATCTGCTTTATAAAGCACTGTGCTGGGAGCTATAGATACAGGCAGGAGATGTGATCTTGCTCTGAGAGACCTGCTCTGACCAGTCACAGGGTCCAAGAGGCCCGGGTATGCTCACCTTGGGACCCCTCAGGGCTACCTCATGGGTTATGACACCTCATTTAGAGAAAGGACCCCAGGGGGCTGCACCATAAGTGGAAACTGGGACACATGAAAGTACAGTAGGTCCTGCCACGTGGGCACAGGGTGCAGCTAGGAGTGCACCTGGGGTGCAGGCTGTCACAGGTAAACTGAAGCTAGAGAACTTGGTCCACATAGTAGGGCAGGTGAGTGCTCTGGCTGGCTCCGAGCCTCGTTCACTTCGGCTGTGTGGGGAACGCTGCTGCGCAGCCTCCGGCGGCCCCTCCACGCTGGTGGGGCTCTGTGGGCCCCACCAGCACCCCACTCCTCAGTTGTGCAGCTCTTCATTCCTCTGCTTTCCCAAGTCCACACCTGGGGGCATCTTTAAGCTGGTATCAAGTCACTGTCCTCACCAGCAACGTGAAGCCTCTACTGATGGCCTCTGAAATAAGTGGCACATCCTATGATCAAGGTGACTTTCCCATTAGGAAGTAGAGAATATCTGCCACTCACAGGTTACTTAACATGTGCCAGCTGCTCTGGTGCTTGTCTGCTCTTCCTGTGTCTTCGCCTGTGCCGTGTAAGTACCTGCTCTATTCTGGGAAGCCTTGTAGCTGCTGGGCTTGCCTATGGGCGAGGTCTTGCCTTGTGGATAAGCAGGTGCCCAATGCAGACAAGACAGGTTAACCCACCCCTGGGGAGCGCTGAGATGGCAATTGAGACTGGGCCTGTAATCCCAGCGTTTAGGAGGATGTAAACAGGCCAATCTAGTAGTGAGACCCTGCCCTGTAGACCCTTCCCTAAAATACAAAAGAAAAAAGGCAGAGGATAATAAACAGATGCGTGAGGGAAATAAATGAAGTAGATAGATGTAGAGAGTTAATAGGCAGGGCAAGTACCCAGCCAATGACATTGAGCAGAGACAGGAAGAATGAACTCCCGGGTGGGGGAGGGGAAAGTGGTGGGCGGTGGGAGGCCACAGGGCAGAGCCAGAAGAAACAGGCCAGGCAGGGTGGGTCATGCACAGCCAAGGGAAGGAGGTTAGATTTCACACTATGCAGTGAGACCCGCCAGGATTTGGGGCTGCAGCGTCTCCAGGGTACTTCTCTCCTGGGCTGCAGGTGACAAGTACAGAGCCCTGCGATCCAGAATGAAGGCAACAGAACCCCAGGCTGCGTCCCAGGAGGCCCAGGTCCCCTCCTCCTGTCACTGTGTGATCTTGGCCCATTTTTTGCCCTCTCTGACCTTCATTTGCCTGTTTGTCAAGTGAAAAAGAACCAGTGTCCTCGAGACGCATTTGAGAGCTGCGTGCCTGTGTCGGTGGGTGCATTCCGTTCAGTCTACTCCTTCCTGGGAGCCACTTCCCCACTTCCATAGAGGCTCGGAGGAAGCTGCATGGTGGGTGGTCTGCATTTCCCCCACATCCAACATTCACCTCATTGCATTGTCTTTTCAGCATTTTTCCTAAAAGCAGCTGCAGCTGACCCCTCCCCTCCACCACCACTTGCACCTGTGACCTCTAGGGCCTCCCAAGCTTCCCTTTGCTCCAGCTGTGCAACCCATGGTGTTGCCCTTTGCCCACGCTCTTCCCTGCGGACTCCTCTCCCTCACTGATTGTACATCTCTGGCTTCCTCGCTGCCCTCAAGTAAGATGCTGCCGTCTCAGGGCAACCACCCCCAAGTTGCTGTTTCCAAAACAGTGGTCAGGATGGGCTTTGTGAGGAGTGGATCCCTTGAATAAGTCTCAGTGGTTGGCAGCTGAAGAACACCAGGCCTGAGCCCAGCCTTGAATGGAAGAGTACAGAGGGCTCTAGGCAGAGCAGAAAAACCGGTGCAAAGGCCCTGGGGCGGACACTTACGGAGAACAGTGGCCAGGGGCTGCATCGGAGGAGCAGAGAAGAGGGTGGAGAAACCCACCCGACTCAGCCCTCCTGGAGACCTGCAGGCCCTGGACCTGCAGCGTCAGCATTATTCCCAAGAGGAGACCCAGTGCTTGCTACAGACCCGCTGCACTTGCGCAGGCTTCGAAGTGATTTCTAGGCACATCACAACCGAGGAACACACCCTGCTCCATGTAGGTGACTCGGGCTCACTCTCTTCCGCTGTCACCCTTCGTCCTCGGCAGGCCAAAGACCAGTCATGCCTGGTGACTTGAAGCACTGAAGTCAAAGTCAATTGCTTGCCTTAAACAAACAAAGTTAGGAGGGCGCTAAAATGGAGACAGGGGCTGTCACACACTTCTCTGAGATTAGCTGGCCTCTTCTTTGGGGGATGTTGCCGACTTTCTCACCTTAGAAATGACTGTGTTCTGTCTAAGTGCCCTCTGAGGTAATGTCGCACATTGTTCAGTGTGTGTATGTGTGTGTGTGTGTTCACTCCTCCCATCCCATAATTCTCGATGGCTGCACAAGTCTCTTCTATATGTTGACTCTTCTTGGTATTTTATGAAGAGCTTTCTTTTTCCCTATGTAACCAAAGTATTGAAAATATTAAGTTATTAACACACCAAAAAAATCCAATCAATCAGACGATTATCATCTAATGTTTTAATGATCACATTTTTAATCCAATTATGCATGTGTGAATCTTTCAAATTTTGTTTAATTAAAAATTGCCTCCTGGCACTGCTGTCAGAAATAAGAAATTGAACAGAATCAGCCAGATATAATTTAACATTGAAGGGAGCTGCAGCTGTAACTGGGCCTTGCTGGGTTTAATGGTTGACTGTGACTTTAGAGCCCTCATACAAAATTTCCTAATTGATAAGAAAAATTTAATCATCTCCATATATACTCCGTTTGCATTCAAATAAGGCACTCCTTTTTCTAAATAAACCTCCCCTAACTGATTATTCATATTGTCGTTCAAAATGCTTAAAAATGAAAGACAGAGTTGGGTGAAATGTAGACTTAATACAGTGTGTATTTAATATAAAAGTCATACATTATTCATTTTTGTAATTTGAATAACTTTGAATTTAGCATCCCTGTTCCTCATCTTTTTCTTTGATGAACAATTAATTATTAAAATATAATATTGTCTGCACACAGCACTCAGGATCCTTGCAAGCAGAATGAGATTCACTCCTCTCCAATTCTTTTATCTTTCATCTAGTAGTGCACAGTACCTGCTTATTACGGTGTGAGGGAATGAATGGTGGGATAAGTAGGGTTTCAAATATTTTTCTCAACTGGCAAGTGGCTGGAATAGGACTTCTTTGAATTCAAAAGACCAATTAGGGCAGAAGTTGGGAGACGTGCAGTCGCACCGCCTGCTCATCCCAGGGTTTATCTGACCCCACACTGCTGCACTTCTTGTGGCCCGGCATACCCCCATCTCTCAAGTAGCAGCAGTTCATTTAGCCTGAAGAACTGCCCTACAGGTCCACACTTTATAGTGAGGAATAATTGCCGACAGACCACACAACCTGTAGCCAGCCAGGCTTTGGGTTCTGGGAGCCACATTCTGGGGCTGTGGTTCCCACCATCCCCGTTTTCTAAGGCCTGCGTCATGCACATCCATGGTGCTCATGAAGTTTCCAATTTCAGCTGAGCAGCATGGCCCATACCTATTTCTTCCCCATGGCTATGGCAGGAGATCCCATTCCAGGGTCTGGCCCATTGAGCCCCTCAGCTCAGTGCAGGACACATTTGCGAAGGTGAGCCCAGTGTGCAGTAGGCACTCTATGCCCCACATGTCAGCCAAGCACTGCCTGGGAGACCGATCAGAAAGTGGATGGCCAGAAGGAGCAGCACATGCTAATGTTCTGCTTGTCCTGAGAAAACTTACCAGGGAGAAACACCTCAAGAGTTTATTCTGCAATGTGCTCCTCACAAAATAAACAGCGGTCAATGGTTCTGGGGCCTGACTGTGTGGCACACAGCCCATCCCTTGACCCTTGCAAGCCTAGCTGTGACTCACTAGGTTGACTATAAGCCTGGGATCCTTCCCAATACTAACATTAAAGTAGAGTGGGCAAGATATATGCTGGGAGTTAAATTCACCCAGCTGACTACTGTGTGGGTCTTAAGAATCCTAATTAAATTAAATGCTATTTCCCACCTTAAAAAATTGTTTTTCTCTCATGAAGTAGATGTATGTTTTGAAGAGTATATATAGCGTTTATTAACATTTTCCATGCTGTTAGTAAGATTGTGGGAATGAGTTTGTTATGTAAGAACCAACACGACAACTCTGATTTTGTCTCTTGCCCTACAAAACCTAAAATCTATCAGATACTCCATAGAAAATGCTTGCAGGTTCTGCTTTGCAACATGAAATGAGCCAGCTGCTCATTCTGAGGCAGGCGCTTGCCTTGATGAGCCAGGGCTCACCCGGGCCGGGGCTGTGGTAGCCCGTTTGTGCTGAAGATGCAATTTTTAAAATTTCTAGATGAAATTCACACACGTGACCTAGAAAAATTCAAGGTAGAAGAATTTGAAGAGAAAAGAATTCTAGCATGTTCCATTGCTATAGATGTTCCATATCAGAACACCAGGCCATGAAGGGTCCAGGCTGTTCAATGATTAACTCCTTCACTGTCTCAGCCACCTGACATCCTCCCAACTGCAAGTCACAGAATCAGCTCAGAGATGCTGAGCCTTTGCCCAGAGTCCCACAGCTGTTAAACAGCAGTTGGTTCCAAAGCCCATGCTGGACTAACCAGGCTGATAGAAAATATACCAGGCCTGGGTATGCCTTTCAGTATCTAAGTAATAGTAATCTAAGAGGAAGGAAAAAGACCTATGTCTGAATCATTAGAGAAAGTACCTGTTAAGACCATGATGACTTAAAGGAGCAGTAGTGACAGAATTAAGCCTAATGCCATAGCTTGGGCCAAGGGGTTCCCACAGTCTTTCCAGCAGCCAAGAGGCATCCTATGCTGCTGCACTCACGCCAGCTCCCCTGCCATGTTGGGATTGAGCCTGGGAAGGGTGTGCCTCTGCTCCCCTCACCCAGCCCTCCAGGAATGGAGTTGTGGGGCTGGCACAGCCAGCAGCTGTGACGGTGTCTGCCCCATCTGGAGCACCATTCCAGAGCCTCCCGAGGTTCTCAGAGCACTCCGTTCACACTTCTGCATTCCCTGCAGACTTCACATTGGTTGTTACCTCCCCCTTGACTTCCCTTTCCACAGCAGCCCTCACATGGTCTTCAGAGTGTTTTCAGCCAGAAGCCCAGCTTCTAGCTACCTCAGTGGTGAGGCTGTTGGATGGGACTCTATCTGAAGAAATGGGGGGCAGCTCCTGAGGCCCCTGAGCTGGGGTGGCCTCAGCCCCTTCCCGATGGAGGCACCCCACAGTCCACAGGCCCCATGCTGGAGGCGTGAGGCCTGAGCTCCCTGACCCTCGGGGCTATTTCACCTCCACACTGTGACCTCCAGAACCTCCTCTGAGCCCTGGGGTGGCCAGGAAGGAGAACCCCATGGATACCACTTTCTGGGTTCCCCCTGCACCCTGCCAGGCTTAAAAGCCCACCCTGTGCTCCCTCAACCTGGTGCCACTGGGGCAGTTCGTGCTTAAGATAGCCTTTGTAGGAGTGGCCTTGTGGCTTCCCGAGACCACACACAGCTTGCAGACCAGCACCCTAACCCCAGATGAGCTCTAGGCGCAACTTAAGCTTTTTGGATTGTTCCGTTTAGGGCACTTGGTCTTAAGCAGGTGGAGGTGCATTGGGGTGATACCACAGGGGAGACAGGAAGGTGGCAGCTTTGTAGCTGGCTGTGTCAACCTGTACACACTTTGTCACTTGGGGCTCCGTGGTGGCTGTCTACACAGCCCAGACGGCCCAGCAGCAAGGAGCAAAGGCTAAAGTATTTCCTTCTCCTGGCCAGCCCCAGCACAGCCAGGTGTCCTTGCAGGGGTTTCCATCACTTCAGGGCTGATAACCGGGTTTACAGTAAAGCCCGCACCTGCCGGGGGAGGAGGGCAGGCCTGCTGCCTCTGGCCTCACTGTCCCGTAGGAGCTGCCTTGCCTTTATAGTCTGATTACAGCACCCCACAATTTGAAGACTTTTGCACTTGTTACTTAATACTTAATTTCTCCTTCAGAAAACATGAATCCAAAACATCTGTAAGAATCAGCTTTGGGTGTTGAGCCTAATGAATAATGCTATTGCTCCCGCTGGCTCGCAACCGTGGCTTCCATATCTGTCAGGTTGGAGAGCAGAAGGTGTGTGCTTCATATACGGCGAGACAGGAAAGTGTGGTGGCGCAGAAATGAGAGGCTGGGCCCCAGACCTCTGGCTTTTGTGTTCCGGCTCTATGCCCCGGGATCTTAACAGGACTGGCTGTGTGGGGTTAAGTGTCAGTAAGTTAAAATTCTGAAGCTCTTCCAGGAGCTAGTGCTGTTTAGATGCTGACAGCCTAGAACAGGGCCTGGGATGCCAGAAAGCCCAAGGCTCACATTGACGGCACATGTACTAGGACGCAGTGCAGCCCACATATGCGAAAGTCTTAATCGATATGCTCTTCCAAAAGAGAATTACAGTTTCATCCATTCTGACATAGTTGATTTCCACTGGCTTTTACATTGTCACCCATTACTACGATCCCTGGAGTCAGGGGAAGATTGGTCCAAATGCCGTCATTGATCAGGAAGAAAGATGAAGAGGGAGGTGACTCAGGCCTGGAAAGGACAAAGCCTTAGGCACAGGTGTGAGCCCTGCCGTCCCAGTGAAAGCCACTAGGAGGAGCCCCGAGCAGGCCATTAGCTGGGTTCTTGGCGTGTTGATGCATCTCAGACAAGGCTGAAAGGAGAAACCGGGTTTAGAGCCAGGGCTGCTCCTGTGACCTGTGAAGGAAGGTGGATGCGCGGCCACACCTCCTGCGGGCAGGGCCCTAACCTTCTCAGGTGCAGTTCCCGGGGCCTCAGGCCCTCAGCCCTTGCTGTCCCACTACCTTGTGATCTTCCCTACCTTTTGGTATTCTCACTTAATTTTGTGTCATTAACTTCAGCTTCTTGAGTCAGAACTGACTCTGCCATTTCTAGCAGCAAGATACGCTTCATGGCCTGCCACCTCAATAGCTAGCATCATACCCAGCTGGGCCTTTCTTTCCTCTGCTGGTCATTGTGAGTTCTAGCCACGGAGGCTCAACTTAACTGTCGTTCTTCCACTGAAGCATTCTGGTTAAAAAGATACCAGAATGGGGCATTTTAATATTCATTTATTGAGATACAGAGGGCGGAAACATAAGGCCTCTTGCATGCCAGGCAAATGTTACACTGCTGAGCTATATCCCCAAACCTCTGTACATTTTACTTCAAGTCTTGCCAAGTTGCCCAGTACAGGCTTGAATTTGCACACGTCCTGCCTCCTCGGCCTCCCATGGTATTGGGGTTACAGGCACAGGCACCCCACTTGGCCTAGGCAACCATACATATAAGTTCAAAATAGTCTCTGGTTGGGTCTGACCTGGCCAGAGTGTGGTCACCACACAGCCTAGCCCGCTTGGGCACCGCCTGCCACCGTTGGTTTCCGGTTTTATTCTCACAGTGACTGTCTCGCTGTGACCCATGGCTTGTCTTGCTGCTTATCCATTTTAGAGGCACATTCTGTGATCAAATACAGGGAGGGTGGGTTTAATCAGCACTTCACCACTGTCTCCTCTGCAGAGATGGCACCCTACCGGGGTGTTTTGTTGATTTTTCTGGGGCTGCAGGACTGTCACACTCCCCGTTGTTCAGCACAAAACGTGTTCCTTGAGAAGTGTGGCACTGTGCAGCTGTCCTTGGGCACACCCCGAGAAACGCTGCCTGGTTCCCAGCTTCTGCCAACACCAGGCACAGGCCGGGCTCACTCGAACCAGCACGCACAGGCTGGTGATGTGGCACCCTCAAGTGTCTGACAGCATGACTGACAGTGTGCTCCTGTCCCCTCTCCCCACAGAGAAGGAGACCTTCTTGGACCCTTTCATTCTCCAGGACCTCCTGCCTGCGTCCCTGGGCAGTTACTACCGGTACACAGGTTCTCTGACCACCCCTCCGTGCAGTGAGATCGTGGAGTGGATCGTCTTCCGGAAGCCCGTGCCCATCTCTTACCACCAGGTAGAGCCGCTGCACCCCGAGCCCCACTGTGCTTCCCCTCTGCTGATATTGTGTTGGCTTGACCGTAGCCTTGCCAGATGATGCCAGTGAGGCTTTCGCTTTGTTTTTTAATTCTGTCTTCAGAATTAAAAAACAAAGGCATTCATTGATGTCTTTGTTCTTCTCATCAAACATGTTTTTTGAGAGCAAAACTAGTGAAATGTGTGCTATGGATTCTAAACTAAATATTAAGCAGCAGAGGGGAATTTTAGGTGTGAAACGAGTCATTGTGTAGACTCTGTCTTGGAGAGGAAATAGGTGCCACCTGCAACATGTTCTGCCAGGGACATTCTATGTTCTGAACAGTCATGTGCGCCTCACAGCTGCAGGTTTCCAACGTAGGCGCCTTTCATACCCTGTTTCATAGAGCAGACCGAAGATCATGAGGGGTTTGTAATTTTCCCAAGATCTCGCAGCTGGTGTCCAAGCTGTGGTATCTAATTGAAGAATTTAAAAAAATTCTCAGATCAATAGCCTATCATAGTTCAGAAAAAAAAAAAGAGGTTTGCAAACAGAAGGAAATGAAGTAAAACATATCACTGATTGAGCTTTCTCTGAATAAGCACACCTCACTAAACACTTCACCTCTGTCAGCCTAAAACAGCTGAGGGAAGGCTGTTACAGAGGCTTGGCCCACACTGGACAATTCCACACACAGAATATGCCCCAGGATCCATGGCAGACAAGTGAGACAGCCAGAGAGAGAGAAAGAGAGAGAGAATATTCGTTTTCAAAAAGTTAGCATGTACTGGGATCCGTAAGAAAGGGAACGTGAGCTACTAATCAGGACTGACCACAAACAAAGGTTCTTAGCAAGACTATTCTTGGAAATGACCCATTGCCAGCTTCCCACAGCTTCACAACCAAGGAGGGCAGTGAGGGAGGGGAAGGAAGGAGAGAGGGAAGGAGGAAGGGCAAGGAGGAGAAGGAGGAGGGAAGGAAGAAAGGAGGGAAAGGAGGAGAGGGAGGGAGGGAGCTATGGAGTTAGCTGATGGGGCCAGGGATGTAACTTAAGACAACACCAGGCTTTTGAGCCCAGCTGACACAGAGAATATTCCCATGATTTTCCCAACCAGGATGGAGGGGACAGAATGGGTAGTGGTCCAGTCAGGTTCTTTCCCTGTGGGAGAAACTGTGCCCAGAGCAGCTCATGTAGAAGGGAGTATTGTGAACAAACAGTAGTAAGGGGCTCTGAGATGGAGGCTGCCAGAGCTGGTCCTGAGCAGGGCTGGAAGTAGAAAGCGCAGCTGGCGGTTCTTTCTTCATCTTGTGGCACCCATGTCATCTCTTAAATCTTGGACTTCCTGACATAGCTCTGGGACCAGTCAGTTCTGTGCTTTCACGCAGCTCTGGACCCTGTTTCCTCCTGGCTTGCTTTCTGCTAGTCCCATGGCCTCTGGTGCCTATTGATCTTTAAACTGAAGGGCTGCTTACCCCCGGCCAGGGCAGGCTCTAAGGTCAGGGTTTTAAGAAGAGAGTTCTGAGTAGACAGTGGCCACCTACTTCAGCAGCCAGCTGGGAGCTGTGGCCTGTCTTTGGCTAAGTCAGCAAGGCTCTGGAGAGCGTCCACACGGCCAGGGCCCACTCCCTGGGGTAATGGAGCTGCAGGGGAGGGGATGGCACATTACCCTCCTGGCAGAGTGAGGAAGCTTGGGCCAAGGCAGACAGACTTATGCAGCCTTGCTACTATTGGCAGGCATTCTGGAATATGCCCTTTTAATTTCACTCTGACCAAAAAGAGGAAGGACTGGCAATTTGGTTTCTGAACAGGATCTGCCAACCATAAGTGGATAATGAATTAGGAAAGAAGTTTTCTTACTAATAGGGAAGCCAAGGTTATTTTATCAAAGAAAAAGTTATAGCTGAAATACTTAATTCTGCAAGGTTGTGGGAAGAACTTTAGGAGGAACCCATTTTGCTGTTTAAATAAGTGCTTTTTGTCTTCAGGGAGTCACATGTTTGAGAATGTATGAAATACAGGTTTGGGCATTTGCTTGGCATTTTAGGTACAGGAGGTAGGGGGTGTCCGGGAACGTGCTGGGGGCAGCAGGGAGCACCAGCGCACCCTCCAGGGCACTGCGCTGACTACTCCATGCACCATCCGGGCCCCTCAGTGTCCCAGCGAAGGCGCAGTGTGAGCCTCGGATGTCCACTCAAACGCATGTAGCTCAGGGGTGTTTGGCCCTGGACAATGAGCTCCTGGAAGAGTGTTGGGTTCCTATTTCACCATCTACTCAGGGGCCAAAGGGAAGGAACAGTGGCCTTCCTGTGCATGACCTGTCTGTGGTGCACTTCAGGAAAGCTGAGGGAATAAATTCATCACATGCGCCCTTCACTTTCTTTACAACCATCTTTGACTAATGTTTGCTTTTATCTGTGGCTGCTCTGTACTTCCCTGTCCCTCTTCCCCAGGGCGAAAACAGCTCTCACTCAAGTGGCAGATGGGACCCTTGCTGTCAAGCCCATGGAGGTCACAGCTGTGTCAGCCCTTAAAAAAGAAAGCCCTGGGCATCCACGTACTGGCACCGCAGCCCTTTCCACCCACACCCTGCCAGCACTTTCTCTCTGAAAGTTAGTACAGAATGTTCATTTCAAAAAGGCGAATGGCCAGTTTGGAAAAGCCAAGTAATTAGGAATTCCATCTCAGCTTCCATCAGAAAGAAAACACTCCAAGCCTTGCACTCTTCTAATTTTCGAAAACCTCTGCTCCTCTCCTGTCCCTGACCCCTGGGGGTGACTGTAAGCGGCGTCCTCACAAGGCACAGGGTTTGGCACAGGCCGTGGAAGCGTAGGGCGTGGATTTCTAGGACCCCTCCCAGAGTAACTGGAGGGACCGGGGGGTTGCTCCTGACCTCTAGGACCACAAGGGCTTTGCTTTGTTCAGCTCGGGGGTTCCTCAAATGGTTCCCCTGGCCCTTGGCCCCTACCCTAGTGTGCCTCTGCCAGCACTGGTGCCTCCTATAGGCTAAAATAGGTCACCTGTTATTCTCTCCTGCATGAGTTTTGTTTAAGTACTTCCTGGGGATGCTATTAAAAAGGCAGGAAATAAGCCAGGCATGATAGTGCATGTCTTTAATCCCAGCCCTCTAGGAGGCTAAGGCAGGAAGATGGCAAGTTCAAGCCCAGCTTGAGCAATTTTGCAATACATACCTTGTCTCAAAATAAAAAAAAAAAAAAAAAGTCAGAATGTGTCTAATTTGTTTTCCTTCAGATTTTTTTTTTTTTTTTTTTTTGAGGTCAGGTAGCTGAACAAAGGTACCTGCATGGCCCTCTTTTCATAAAGACTAGAGCAGCATCACAGTGTATGCTTAGGAGGTGAGCTTCCCGGGTTCCACTGTTGGCTATATGTCCTGGCCAAACCGTAACCTACTTTGCCACTTAGTGCCTCAGTTATCCCATCTGTAACGTGGTCAGAGTACAGGCATCCTAGAGTTTCAGTGAAGGGGTGTCCCCGAAATGCCTCGACCTGGGCCTACCACCAGAAGAAGCTAGGAAGATTAATTAGGCGGCATTTTGTTGCTGTTATTAAATGGAAATAAGATGACCCACAAACAGCATTTTGTATTTTTTACTATTCTCATAGAAAAACCTTAAAGTGCTACAAGTGAAATTAATTTTAATGAGGTAGCTCATATATCCAAAATATTATCATTTCTATGGAGGCTAGCCACATCTGCAACAGGACAGTCATGGGTGGCTAGCCCCCACGGAAATAACATTTTGGATATATGAGCTGCGGGTTACCAGTGTAAGGTTCATCTCACAACTGTGCCATCGGGTGTGAGGCACTTATCCCAGAGACTTTCTCTTCCAGCACTGCTGGGTGTGCAGTGCCTGTGACAACAACGTTCCTAAGTGGTGACCTTACAGCACCGCCATCAGCTCCAGAGAGCTCGCTGTCCCCGCTGACCCCAGTGCAAGGCTTTTCTCTGCTGCAGAAGACCTCATACAGCACCACCCTGGGTAGCTGGAGGGACAGGAATAGTGTGAAGCTCGCTGCTGCAGGATTCATTTCTGCAGCACAAGTTCGGGAAGTAACCTGGATGCTCTGGGGTACCAGAAGTTAAAACACCTATATTTGTTGTTTTGTTTTGTTTTGTTGTTGTTTTAATGTATCGAGCACAAGGTGTACAGGGTCTAGAGAGTCTCACTACATAGGTCGGACTCATAGTGATCCTCCTGTTTTCAGTCTCCCAAGCGCTGGGATTACCAGTGCGCACCACCACGCCCAGTCTTAATCACTTCTCAGCATCCCAAGGGCAGGGCCAGCGTGGCATGCTGGGGCACAGACCCCGGTCCCTGCACCTGCCTAAGCAGGCACTTTAGACTGCTAAGCTATCTGGCTGGCCCAGAGAATTTAAAACAGAAGCCTGTCCTGACCTTAGCTGAGCAGCCGCAGTACCTGCTGTGCTGCTGGGTCAGCTGTTGTTCAAGCGAGGTCTCTGGCTCTGTCTAACTGCCACTGTCGCCCACCCCTTGAGCACTAGTCATGTCAGCCTTGTAAGGGCTCATAATACTATTCCTTTTGGCTTCTCTCTTACTTCCCCTTCAGCCACAGGGTCCCCTCTGCACATCTTGGGGACAAACGCTCTTGCTGCAGAGGACTGGCAAGAATAGATTTCAGCTCTCCTTTGATTCCAACCAACAGATTAAAAACTAATTATTCTCTGTAATACTTTTATAATAAAAACTAAGTTGAAATGATTTATATACACTTCCAGCCAACACATTTGCAATTCAAGGTTAAAATTGTTCTTGAAACGGCACCAGTTAAAATGCAATTACAACTCCCCAAGCAGGGATAAAAAGAAAGAAATGTTTTACACATTCACTTCAAAAGTTTAAAAGTCAATTTAATATTAGAGAAATAAAAACTTTCATTTATTTTTACGAAATGGTAACGGCTTCATTAGTTGTGTTAAAGTAGAAATAAATTCTAGCGTGTGTGTGTGTGTGTTTCCCGCCTGAGGAGAGTGTAGACTCCATGGGGTGCACAGCGCTCTCTCATGAGTGCCAGCTTGTCCCTACAGCCCACTTCGCCCTGTGTGGGCCAGTGAGGGAGAACCCATTCTCCAGGACTGGACTGCCGTCTAGAACAACCTTGGGGTCGGCAAGGAAGCTGTCTGGGAACCGGGTCTCTGCAGTCAGGTTGTCAGGTCTCCACTGCAGGACTTCTCCCGCAGTGTGTCTCTCTGGGGTGAGCCACGCCTGGGGCATGAAGTCTTCAGAGAGTGAGAAACGTGGCACAGATCAAGGTTTTAATCCTCACCATGGCTGCTGTGTGAGCTTAGGCGACTTACTTGGTGTCTGCAGGCCTGGATCTCTTATCTATCAATCGTACTAATATCATGAATGATGATGATGTCACCAGGCACCCGGAATTGCTGTGCTGATTAAGTAATGCACACTGAACCCTGCTTTGCGCACAGTGCCTTTCACCTAGTAGGTGTCCAATAAATGTTATCATGATAGTGTTAATGCTATTACAATGTTACGGTCATGTTATTACAATAGTGTTGTTACTGTTGCAACATTGTTTTAAGCTAAAGATAAATTAGAAAACAAAATAATGTCTGCAAAGTGCTAAACAAATATCTGGCACATAACAGACTTGATGAGTAGTGGCAGGAAAAATAATAGGGAGCAGCAGGTAGAGCACATAGCACCTGCAATGTTGCTCGAGTGTAGCGGTCATAGATACCACATTCCTCATAAAATCCTCACAGCGCTCCTGACAATGCTGCTTTAGCACCTACTGTGTGCCAAGAGTGATCCCAGATGTGTCATAACTAGAAACTCACTTAGTGATAAGAAGCCTATAAAGTGGATACTAATGTTATCTTAGTCACACAGATAAGGACAGTGAACCACACAGAAGGATTGAATGTGGTGACATTTACCAAGCTGCATTCAGAATATAAGTTTGAACCTAGGTAGCAAGGGTACATTTTGAACTTAGAGACTTAGGCACAGATTGGCTCTTTGGGAATGGAACTTGGGAACATTCAGAAACAAGGGTGCTGGGACCTTTTGTGTTCATTTGCCATGTAGCTTTTAACTGACCTGGAAGGGTAAGACAATTTAACACCTGACACACGGACAGGTCAGAGGCCCACAGCTCTGTGTGGTTTGTCCCCAGCTCCAGAGTGCTCAGGGCTGCCATGTCACCCAGTTCCAGAGCTCACGGGAAGCTAGGGAACTTCCTGCCTGCTCAATTGCTGCAGCCTGCCATGTGAGGACCGCAGCCCTCTCTTTCCCATCTACGAACCACCCCTACCAACAGGACAGGCCCATGAGTGGATGGCAGGGTTCAGTGAAGGCTGGCCACCTGCCTGGGCTATTTGCCAGGTCTGTTCAGCTCGATCTCACGGTGAGCTGCATTATGTGACTACCAAGTACAGCTGGGTCACTGCTCAGTGTCAGTCCATTTCCTTCAACATCTGGGAGAAAGTTGAGCTGATGACAAGCCCAGAGCTTTTCTGTGGTAGTTTGTCATTAAGCTGGAGAGCAATTTATTTTATTATTATTATTTTTAAGTGTATTTGGTATAGGGTCTTACTACACAGATTGGACTTCTAAGTGATCCTTCCTGTTTTCAGCCACCTAAGAGCTGAGATTACAGGCGTGTGCCACCATGCCCAGTCTCAATTGCTGTCTCAGTGTTCCCCAGGGGCAGAACTGGCACAGAAGACCAGGGGTTCAACCCTGGCCCCTGTGTCTGCCTACGCAGGTGCTTGAATCCACTGAGCTATCTGGCTAGCCCTGGAGAGCAATTTAGGTGAAGGCATTTGTGTGTTCTATTCAGAACTTGCCTCTTTTTGCAGTGGTATGACTAATTCTTCCCAGAGGCATCAGAAATAAACTTCATACAACTGAATGCTAGCCATGAAAGATGCAAGTATCCCCAAGAATGAACAAGCCAGGGAGTCCTGCTGCCCAGATGGTCCCCATGCAGCCCCCTCCCCACATCTCAGAGATTAAGCTGTTTCAGGACAGACAGCGGTCTCTTCCAGAAAGCTTCTGGTCTAACTGCTGTGTGTGAAGCCCAGTCCTAATTTTTAAGACTCTGAAAGTTAAGAGTCTCCATTCCTTACTTTGCTCACATCTCTGTGGCTTGCATTTAGGCCAATTATTATTATTATTTTTTTTTTTTTTGCCTTCCCTGAACAGCAGCTGGTCAGCATCTCCTGCATTCAAGACCTCTCAGCAAATCCCTCTTTACTTGCCCTTTCTCCAGACTAAATAATTTCACTTCCTTAAGCCTTTCCTCCTGAGACTGATTTACCACCCTTTAATCATTTTGCTTGGTCTTGACCTAGACTGGTTCCAGAGGGCCTTTGTCAATTCCTTTCCTCCAAGTTAGGAAGTTCTTTTCTGTAAGCAGAAACCAGTCCCCATTGATGGGTGCAGGCGCTTGGTTTCAGCAGCCTGGTCAAGTGAGTTGCATCGTGGGCTGAAGCGATTCCTCAACACCTTATCGGTCTTTACCTACGTGGCTGAGACCTGGATGAGTGAACATCTCAGTATTTTTCACTTTCTCTGTTATAAATAAGGCAGAGCGGGAAAGAAGGTTCTTTGGCTCCCAGGCTGTTGGAGGCCATCCATCTTGCTGTGGCCAGCTTGCTGGTGGGGAAGGTAGACTGGCTTTCTCCGTGCTTTGTTACCACTTCTGTTAGGGAGTACAGAAAGAGGGGGTGCACCCCAAGCAAGAGGCGAGTGTTCTTAGCGAAAATCTCTGAATTCCTTGCTTTCTTATGCAAAAAAAAAAAAAGAAAAAAAAAACCCTTTTACATAGTCAGTAGCAGTCATTTTCTGGGTCACTCTCTGAGACTGCTGGAGAAGCAGTGGTATTAGCTGCAAGCTTTAAAATGACCATTCTGGCCAGACATGGTGGCACACCCTGTCATCCCAGCACTTGGGAGGCTGAGGCAGGGGGATCATCGCAAATTCGAGACCAGCCTGGGCTACAAAGTGAGCTCAAGGCCAGCCTGAACTACACAGTGAGACCCTGTGTCAACAAAAATAAAAATAAAAAATACAATAAAAAATAGAATGATCACTCAGAATGGGCAAAAATCATGGTTTTTTTTTATCTTTTTATTTTCATATCATAATACAGACCTTCTTGTGGTCCCAAAAGCCTGAGACAGTCCCTGCACAGCTGGTAGAACACTGGGCTCGCTGCAGCCTCTTAGTTGAATCCTCTCAGCTGAGCACCGACCTAGCCCCGGCAGAAGCTGTGGGAGCAGAGGGTGGGTGCAGCACCTGCACTCTCTCCTCCCTGCTCTATTCCCTGCCCCAAGGAGCAGGCACTGCCACTTATGGTCAGTTCTTCAGGGATGAGACATTGTGTGGCCTGATGCGAGTAAGTCTCTGACAGCCAACCACTATCTTTCTCCTGCACAGTGAAATGACTGCTTGGGACTGGGCCGCTGGGCACCACACAAACAACCCCTTTTGATTGTAAAAATGTTTTATTATGAAAATAAGATCCTGATTGTTTTTTGTTGCTCCACCCCAAAACAAAAAGTTTCACTAGCACTTTTATGGGGATTTTTAAAATAACAATAATGGTAAATTTTATTACTTACCTTACTATGTAGTGATGCCTTACTCTGTAGTAAGTAACTTACATAGGTTTACCATTTCAAGAACATTAAAATGGTTCTGCAGGGCCAGCGAGATAGCTGAGCAGACCCACAGCCTGCTTAGGCAAGCACAGGGACCATTCCCCCAGGGCACGCTGAGCTAGCCCAAAGACTGAGCAAGGTGGTGCACATGCCTGTAATCCCAGCGCTGGGAAGGCTAAAAACAGGAGGGTCACTGTGAGCCCAAGCTGCATAGTGAGAGCCTGCCTGTACCAAATACATGAAATAAAATAAGTGAAAATGGGTTCTACATTACCACTGTTTTACAAATGAGGAAATTTCAGCTCTAGAAAGCTTCAGTGGTTTGTCCATAATTACCCATAAGATCACTGTTGCCATTTAACTTACCATGTGATCAGTGTGGTCACTTGGCTAATCTGGCCCCCAGTTTGCCAAAATAGGCTCATTCATAAGGCTTCAGCAACTGCTATTTATTGAAGGCTTACAGTATGCCAGGAATTTTGGGGGGGGGCAATGTATAGCTTAAGTGTTTTGTCAACCCCAGAATCCTCTCTGAAAGTCCCATTAATCACAGCATCATTTGACTGAGCATGTGCAAAAATCAGGAGACTTGTTTGGAACCCACGGGTGGGCGGGTGGTCGAGGCTGGGCTCGCCCAGGCAGCCTGGCTCCTGGACCTGCCAGCCTCACAGTTCTGTGCTCCTACAGGTCTGCCAGGGAGAACTGCGCAGAGGTCTCTCTGTGAGACCCATACTCCAGGTGTGTCTGGATCGTGGCACTGTGATAAGCTGCTTGCCTCCTGGGGACATGTGCCCTGGCGCCGGTGCCTCCTGCCGGTTTGCATCCCTGCCACTCCGCCGGCTTTGGGTCATGCTGCTTTTTTAATCAACATGGGTCTTTCTCTCCTCTCTGGTTCTCTATGTTTAGCTCGAGGCTTTTTACTCCATCTTCACCACGGAGCAGCAGGACCATGTCAAGTCGGTGGAGTATCTGAGAAATAACTTTCGGCCACAGCAGGCTCTGAATGGCAGGGTGGTGTCCAAGTCTGCCGTGCATGATGCCTGGAACCACGACATGGCAGACTTCCTAGAAAACCCGCTGGGGACAGAAGCCTCGAAAGGTAAGTTTGGATCACGTACCCTGGTCTGCAGGAAGATCCTTAACATAAATTGCTTTAAATTGAATGGAGTTCAAAGCCAGCCAAGAATTAGAACTTGTTGGTAAGAGCGTGTGCCCCTCTGCTCAGAGAAATTCTTCTGGGTGAGACACAGAGGCAGTTATGGGGACAGCTTTAGTTAAATAGATATGTTAACAGTTGCCCTTGGATTAGGAATGCATCCGTCATTTTTCTGCATTTTTACCTTGTTCTTCAGAACGAATCAGCAGTCTCTGAAGGAAGCTCCAGGGGAAAGCTTTTTTTTTCTTTTTTGTAATTATTAAAAATGACCATTTTAATTTTATTTTATTGAACTACAAATGTTAATCAGACAGTTTCAAGACACCTTAACAAGACAGATTCGATAAATTAATACATTGCCAACTGTTTTCATAATGTTTTGGTATTGTACAAGGTGCATACATGATATTATATTTACAGATATTATTTTAGCAGATATCTCTTATCAGTAAGTTAAAAGTGTAGCTGCTTACTTATCTTATTTTTTATACCTGAATTATATCAAAAATTCAATAATTATTTTTCTAGTGGATGACCGTAGTACTAGAAGCTGACATAATATCCTGTCCAACCACCATTAGTGCAGATCTTGCCTCTCATAGGGTTATGTAGAAGCACAGCGTTATCTATCCCAACTGTACTGTCTACACACACACAACATGATTTTTTCTTTCTACACCCCTTCCTTTGTCTATACCTGTCAAAGGTGGGCACTCCATTGTCATTCAACTAACTTAGGTGCTTGAACATGACACCACAGTCCAATGCAGTCCAGCATTCCACAACAATAGTGAGTTATTCAAAGAAGTTGTCGACCATAGCCATCTTTCTTTTTAACTGTTTCCCTGCTGCCATTCCAGACTTTTCTCTGAACTTAACCTCCAGCACCTCTGCACTGCTCTGGGTGTCCCGCTCCCGCCCCTCAGCAGGCTCCAGTCCTGCTTGCACACCTGCCAGCACCTAGGTGCACCCACCACCTGTCTGACCATTCCACATTGTTTTCAGGCATTGCAAGCTTCTTATTTCTGTTTTCTTGTGTGAAATGAACACAAATTTCTGTCTCTGGAAACTAAGGAGTCTGATTGCCCTGACCCCCTTTTCTCTCAGGCTCTGGGATTTGTCAGAGAGAGTGCACAATCAACTTGGTGGGGCAAGGCTGGCCAGAAGTTGACTACTTGGAAGGAAGGACAAGGAAGGAATCTTCCTGTGGTATAAAGAGATGGGCAGGGCCCGGGGAGATGGCTCAGTAGAATAAGCACTTGCCTGGCAAGCACAAGGGCCTGAGTTCAATCCCTGGTTTCACAAAAGAGACATGGGATCTGGGTGCTTCATCCTCATAGACAAGGTCAGGAGTCAGTGCATCACTTCATGGGGAGTGGGCCCTGAGGAGAACAGGGACAGCCTGTGAGCAGCATGGGGCCACCTCCAGCATCGCCTCTTGTGATAGGAGTTAGTTTTCCCAGACTGATGAGGCTTTGGGGAATAGATTCAAGACCCACTGACTCCTTCTGGAGGTTGAACTCAGGCAGACAAGGGCAGCTTGGAAGTAGCCCATGCCCTGCATTCACCAGATGCCCTGTTTGAAGTCCAAACTGACCTGTTTGGGTACTGCACTTCCCGAGCACCTCCAACATACTACTCGAATGGCACATGCCCAACAGCGTGGGAGCAGCATGGCCTGAGTGACGTACGTCCACAAACTGACTGCTCCCAGCTAATGAGTGCTCAGGTCAGTAAACTATCAGCCCCAGCATGCCAGCAGTGACCCCAGCCCTTTCTAAGGGCAACCACTGCCAGAGAACAGCTGTGCCTGTTCGTACATTCCATAGCCACAGAATCCTCCACATAGCGTGTCTTCTTTAGTCTCAGTTTTTCAACTGCACGTTGAAAGTGCTCAGTGTTGTTGCACAGAGCTGTGTTTGTTCTTTCCTACTGCTAAACCCCTCTGTAGGACTGCTCCAGATCTCATTTACCCCTCATGCACATCTGAGTATGTGGGTTTTGTCCAGGTCCTACTGATGATATTGGGTGTGCCTTTTAATAGACACATAGACAGGTCTGTGGATGCCCACCCAGGAATGGAGCAGCTCCATCCTCAGTGCCTTAAGTTTAGGTGTGGATGGACAGTTTTCTAGAGGCCCTGAGCATGTACTACTTCACACTCTTGCCCAAAGTACAACAAAGGTAGACTGAGGCTGGAATCCAAGGTCACACCCTCTACCATCCCCCTCCTGTTTTTCACAGACCTAAATAAATGGTTTACACAATATAAAACTCAGTTTTTGTAGATGTATTTGTTTTGTATCAGGAATCAAACTCAGGACCTTGCACTTGCCAGGCAGGCATCATGCCACAGAGCTAAATCCCTGGCCTTGTGGTTGCACAACCTAGTTTTAGTAAGTGTAGCTCTGTGTGTGGCATGGCTCACAAGGCCATTCCTCTTTGTTACTGGACAGGAACACTATTTGTTTTTGGACAGAACTGGATAGACCTAACTCACATTCTATAAAGCTCATTCTTCTCAAGTGTGCACCTCAGCAGTCCTGCGTGCATTGCAGTTACATGACCATTGCTGCTGTCTACTTCCAGAACATTTTCATCGCCCACAGAGAAACTCCATGCCCAGAGCAGCCCCTGCTGCCCATCTGCCTTCTCTCCTGCCCCAGCCCTCTCTTGCTCAATCCTGACAGCCACTGACCTACTTAGTGTTTCCAAGGATTCTTCTGTTCTGCACATTTCTTAGAAATGACCATGGGATGCATGACTTTTTTCCTCTGGGCTCTTTCACTTAATATAAGATTTTTAAAGTTCATGTGTATGGGAGCATGAATTAGAAATTCCATTTTATAATCAAATCATATGGCATTGTATGTACATACCACCGCTTCATCCATGTCTATTAGCAGATGTTTTGGGTTTTCTCATTCTTTTCAATATTATAAATGGTGCTTCTCTGCATATTCATGTTCAGCTTTTTGTATGAACATATTTTCAGATCTCAGGAATTGAACTGCTGACCTATTCGAACTCTCAGTTCACAGTGTTATGGAATTGCCAAACCGTTTCCTGAAGCAGTGGCACCTGTTTATATCCCCATCATCACCACTGAGTATTGTGCATCTTTTTTTAATTTTAGAAATCCTAGTAAATACAGTTGCTTTGTATAGCACTTCTGATTTCATTTTGCTCATGACAAAGGCGCATATTTTGCTGGTAAGAGCATGTGACCTGAAATTCTTCCTTAACTATGTGTGCCTCCTTTTGCCCCAAGAAAATGAAGCAGTTCAGCAGCACTGTGGACAGAAAGCCATTCACAGATGGTCCCTGTCCTCAGATGACCTGGGACATCAGTGCTGGCAAACTTTGAGAGACTGAGTGCCCAAACTGCAACCTGCGTGTGTATCACAAAGTACCAACCCCTCAAACCTGAATGCTGAGGTTTCAGCTGAGAAGAAGACAGGTTCTGATGAGCATCTTTTGTCTTGGAAGGAAATCGGGCTCCTATGCCTGCCACAGGCTCACCACTGCAGGCAGAGATGACTGATCTGAGAGGGACCACCAGCCAAAAGGCAATGCAAAGGGAGAATGCTTTTCTTTTCTGACTTTTCTGCATATAAAAAGGCTTTTAAAATAGGAGAATGTATTCTGTAATCTCTGGGTAATTCAAAAAGAACAAAGCCTATGTGATTGGCATTCTGTGTCAGCTCATTGGAAGCTTGCAGCACCCAAGAAAACTATGATGTTTTATGCATTTATTGGGCTGTTGTCACAGAGGAAAGAAAAGTAAATTAATTATGTAAGGCAGAAGTTGCTAAACTTTTCTGGTTGAAGGCCAGCTAGAAACACATGTAGCATTACAGGCCATATTAGCTCTGTGGCAGCGCCCGCTCTGCCATTGTAGACTGTGGACAACTAGGGACTGTGTCTCTCATTAAAACCTGGCTTGCCTACACTGAGATGTCCAGGATAGGTTTGGCCTGGGAGCCCTAGCTTACTGACGGCTCAAAGTGCAGTGGCAAACATCATAGGCATGTTTTAAGGTCCATACTTAGCACCCTCCAGGTCATAGTGGAGCTAGGGCTCCAGCCCAGTGGGAACAAATGTGCTTTGCATGTGCAGGGCTATGTTCTGTCCCACCACCAAAAAAAAAAAACAGACACCAACGTTGGTGGTAAGGGCTGTGGCTGTGAATTGTGTTCCCACCCCTCTGCAAGCCCCTGGGGTCACTCTCTTGGTAACCAAGTCTGTAGCATTTCAGCTTATTGCCTGCTTGGCTCTCACAGCAGAGGTGTGCATGAGACTTGGGGATGGAGGCAGCTGCTCTGCACTCTTTGCGATTGGCAGCTGAAGCAACCCTGTGCTGGGCACCTGCAGGAGTGCCCTGCAGCCCTGTGGAGGGTCTATAGGATGTACTAGGGCAGCAAGGACCAACCAGCCTTCGGTGCCTGGATGCAAGGGGTAGGCAAGGAAGACACCAAGGAGAAGGGGAGGGCAAGTCATCTTACTACGGCATTGTTGCTGAAGAAGGACATGATGGATTTCACCCATAACAAACAGAACGCTTTGGTTCCAGTAAATGAAAACAATATTTAGGCTTGGTGGAATTTTCAGGGGACATCCAATTTGCTCCTCTGCCCTCTGTCTGTAAATAGCTTGGACAGGCTTTAAGGTTTAATGGGCTGTCCTTTCAGTAGCTCTGTGACTGTCCCAGGCTCATGGAAGAAGTGCTGGATGCTGTCTATGGGAAAGACTTTGGAGCAGTGAGCAGAGGAAAGGACCTCCCTTCCAACAACACGAAACATATGGTTTATTAATTTAACGAAACCTGTTCAGCTCACAGTGGAATCAAGACTGCTTGATCTGATATGATTTGATGGCTTCATTAAAGTGACACTGTGTAATGTGGTGAAAGCAAAGGCAACAGGAAGGGTGCGGGCTGGCTGCAGACCCCACGGCCTGCAGCTCTGCCAGGGCCATGGGCTTTGGAAATCAGTTTTGCTGTCAGCAGAGAGCTCCCCATAAACCCATTTTCAGCACTGAAGACTGCTTTCTGACTTGTTTCAAGGCAGTTTTGGAGGACATGTCTCACCCTGGGAATAGGTCCAGCCAGCACTACGCCAGAATACATTCAGGAAGCACGTCACAGTTTCCACCTATGTGAGCAAACATAGAGAGAAATCCATGATTGCTGGAAGGGAGTGACATTGAAATCATGATTTTCTGCTATTTTTGGAGGAAATATTAATGTTGTTCTATTTGCAGTTTAATCATCTCCACTCACCAGATTACTGAGCTGAAATTATTTTATCTTATTAAAAGAAGCTCTGATGTGAGCACCAAATTCTTTGGTAGGCAGCTGCCCTCCCAGAAACTCTTCCAAAAAGTGTGTGCTGTCACTTCTAGAGACTTTCAGCACAGCAGAATGCTAAGGGAAGAAACAAAAAGTGAAAACCAAATGGTTAGTGCAGCCTCATCGAGAGTTTTTGCCCCCCCCCCTTTATTTTTCAAGAATAACTCTCTTTTGCCAGTATTTTTTAAACTTCAAAGTAATTAAGAAGGAAGGCATGACAGTAAGACTGTGCTCTGATTCTGGAAAGTTCCAGGTTCTTACAGTTTTCAGGGTCCTGGCACATCATACAAAATATTTCTAAATGCCTCAGGCATTTTATATTAATATACAAGTTGAAATAGGCTGTGTTTGAGGTTTCCTAGACACTACTACTGTGACATTGTCTTAGTCTGTTTCCGTTGCTGTCATAGAACACTAGAGCCTGGGAAATTTATAAAGGAAAAAGGTGTGCTTTGGCTGTGGTTCTGGAGGTTGGGAAGGTGTGGCATCTGCTCAGCTCCTGCTGAAAGCTCCATGTCAGTTCACCTTCTGCCAGAAGAGCAAGTGAGCATGTGTGGACAAAGGGAGGGTCACGGGGCTGGCCAGCCAGCCAATAGCCTGCTTTTTTGAGAACTAGTGCAGCTCCAGGAGAACCATATTAATCCCTCTCTGAAGCTGGAGCTCCTGGGACCTCCTCACCTCTCACAGCCCCTACCTGCCTCAAATCTGGGGTTCATTGCTTTACAGGAGTCTGGCAGAGACCAAGCCAAATATTCAGACCACAGAATCCATTGACTATTTGGGTTCTTATCTTATGGCCAGTAACTTTCTTTCCATGTCACACATCTTCTGCTGCCTTTGAACAGTTTTTAGAGGCAGGGGCTGAGCCCAGAGCACCATCAGAAGAACAGGTCAGGAAGGATCACTGCGCAGTGTGTGCAGCCTCTCCTGACCACATGCACTGTGGTTTATCCTCCAGCTACCTAGGCTAGGCTTCATTGTTTACTCATCAAACACATGTTGAGCAGACACTAAGAGCAAATTCTAGGTACTACAAGTAGAGATGGGTAGAGGACCTCTGTCATGGAGTTCAGTTGTAAAGAGGGAAATGAATGGGTCTATGAGGATGAAGCCTGACTGCCACTGTGGGGGAAAGCAAGTCGTCCCAGTGCTGTGGGCTATGGGAAAGAGGACCTGCTTGGCCAGCTCAGAGTAATAAGCAGAGACCTGGAAGACAGGTCATGTGCAAAGGCCCTGGGGGTGGGAACCAGCCTGGAACAGTGAACAAAGGCAGACACGGTCAGGTAAGACACTAAGGGGGGGGGGCAGAGCCGGCCCTCACAAGAGTGCTCTAGGCAAGGAGTGAAGATTTTATTCTTACAGCAGTGGAGCACCTTTGGAGGGCTCTGGCAGTGCTGTGGAAGGATGGGGGGGGGTGCTGTCTGTGAGCCTGTTGCCCAGGCTGCTGCATGCAGAGTATTCCCAGGGGAGCAGGGGTCTGCGGGGGCTAAGGAGTGGCGTGCCCATGGCAGAGGGGCAGAGGGAGAGGTGACCTGTTGGCATTGGTGCTGGAGCAGAGCATCCCCACAGGAGATCTGCTGAGTGATTCAGGAGCGTGTGGCTCCAAGGAGTGAGAGGTTCAGCACTTGCAGCGAGGAACTCGTCAGGGCCTCTCAGCAAGAGGTGGCGGAGCTGAGAAGCAGACCGCGATGCTCAGTGTCCCACTGTGCCGTTCTTTCCACTATTGGAAGAACTGAATAAACGCATCGTGGAGGCCTCTTGGGTTTGTTTGAGATGTGGCTTGAACAATACAGTTTATTCCTTCTACCTGAAAGATAGAACTTTAAATATAGATGTGCTGGGGAGATCTAGTGCTGTTATGTCCATGAGCGCAGGTGCTGGAGTTGGTCCCTGCTTGGCTTTATCTACCTGCTCCAGTTGTCTTAGGTGCTCAAGGCACGGGCCTGAGGCTCCCCTCACAGGACAGACCTGGAGCCTGTGCACCCTGATGACCTGGAGCATGGAGTCCTGTGACAGCAGATCTGTGTTTCTGGTGTCAGGGCACATCCCAGTTCCTAGTACCTAGCAGGAACAAAGGCCTGGTTCAGTGGCCGGTGGGACAGTGCCGGCAGTGTTGGAACAGCACCCTGTGAGGAACAGTACTTTCTTGTCTACAGGTCAGTGGTGGCTTCTTTGTATGGTCAGGGCACCCAGATCTGTGTGACATGGTCTGTGGTGAACACTCTTCAGAACAAAGGGACAGCCTCCTTGGTAGAAATGTGAAACTAGGCTCCTTGCCCTTGTGAAGGTGCATGTGGCAAAGGTTTCCAAGGAAACCCACGGGTCTTCTTCATGCCATCCACACAGCAGAATGTGCCACACTTCTAGCCCACCGCACACATCATTCCCTCGGCATCCTGCACATCAGTCCTCTCCTTGCCAGCTGCGCATGGATTCCCCTTGCAATGAGCTTTCCTGGCTGCTTGGGCCCAGCCATGTGGCAGGACCACATCAGCCTTCCCAGGCACCACTTGGTGTGGCTAGTGATATTTTTCCTAATATCTAGTTCTCCCACCACCCCATAAGCTTCATAATGGGTAAGATTTTTTTTTTGTCTTTATCTGTCTCTTGTTGGCAAGAACTATGATTTCCATTGGCTCCCCAGTAAATACTGGGGAGATGGATGAATGAACAGAGATGGATGGATTTTTAAGCTAATGCTTGGATACCAAGTGGTTAGGAATGAAAGCTTGTTGCCACAAGAGATAGCCTAGTTAGGGCTCCTACAATCTAGCCAGGCTAGGTGTTCTTATGGGGACATGGCCAAGCATTTGGAGTAGGGTTCCCCGCCGGTCCCTGCACTGAAATCAGAGAGGCTCTTGTTATTTCCAAAGCCATCTTTCACTCTGACAAAAGCCATTTTGGATGAAACCATTCATTTAAAAAATAAGAGCCTTCCTTGTTGTCCCCAGGAATAGCATAAGAGCAGAGAGAGGAGAGCTCAGGGTGGCAGGTGTACGTGTCACTGTGCTCACAGGCACTGCCCCATTACTTGGTAACAGCAACTGCCAATCATTTTTACATCTTATAAATATTACCTTATTGCTTGACCTTCTGTCTCCAGGCAGGCAGGTTGACCCAGTGGCCTTCTCAAAGCTTCTGCTTTTCCTTGCTCACCAGATGGACCTTCTGACGCCGGGCTTATTTGTGTGGGTGCCGCGGTACTTGTGGCCAGCACGCTGGACATTGTAATGACCCACGGCAGCCCCTTTCTGGAGCATCTCACTTGCCCCTTCTCACAAACTGCACTGGATTCCGGGAGGTGCGAGGCCTCAGGCTGTGTGTTTGTGCCTCCCTGGAGCCTCAGGGACACAGAGCTGGGAGACACTACTGTGTGCCCTCCTGTCTTCCCCCCGCGATGCCTGGAGCCAGTACGGGGGACAAGGTGGGCTCTCTGCAGGTCCAGGAACGTGGCAGAACCCTTGCTTTCTTGGCTTATGAGAATCAGCCACTTCCGGTCCGCTGAGGGCCAGGGGCAGCTGTGAGGTTGAGTTCTCTTTCTCTTCCTCCACTCAGCCAGGGTCGTTATGGTTGCTGGCTGCGCTCCTGGGCAATGCTCTGACTGGTTTGGGCCACAACACATGTGCTGGCTGTCATAGTTCAGATCTCTTCCTGCACGAGAGCAGCCCTGCCTGGACACCTGCAGCTGAGTGCTGTCAGGTGTTGTCAAGTGCACAAAGACGGGCAGTGTCTGTGCTCTGGGCTGGCACTGAGGCGGCTTCCTAGAAGAGAGGAGCCCGCTCAGTGAGGAGAGTGCTGACCATTTAGAACTGTTAGTTTTCAGCTGCCTACTGTAAAACCCAAGCCCCTCCAGGCATAGGAACCTGTTTGCTGAGGCAGAGAGATGCTGCCACTTCCTAGCTTCTAAATTAGTTGTTCCTAGAGGGGCCCACTAGGGGGCGCTGTCCACTCACAGTCTGGTCCTCTCAGCTCTGCTGTTTGGGGAGAACCTGAAACCATACCTAGTAGGGGCGTTCTTACCAAGTTGGCTCAGATAAGTCACATCTGAGAGCTTCGCCTCCACTCTGCTAGAGCTGAGGATGAATCCGAGCAGCAGGTGGCGAGGAAGCACAGAAGACATTATGGCTGATTGCATCAAGCATCAGCCAGAAAGCAGGATTTGCCTTTCTAATGCATCGGTATCAAGCCTGTTTGGAGGTGATAAATTTTAAGAACCAAATGGAAAGCCAAGGAAGGCACCTTAACCAACAGAGTTCTAATCGTCAAGAAGCCTAGCTGTCTGCAAGCAGCCCCGTGACTCCGCGGTGGCTGCTGGGATCACATGTGACACCAGCTTGTGGCTTAGTTCATGGTGTTTAGTGCAGCCTTGCATTGCTAAGGGTCGCTTTAGGGCTCTATTTGAAGTCACCCTGCTGCTTCTTCGGAGCTGTAATGCTATCTTAGCAGTGAGAAATAGGGGCCTAAGCCTTAGGAAGCCCTGCTGCAGTTTAAGGGCCTAGGCATTCACCTCACTTGCTCTGGTTTGGAGCCCATAGGATCCATGGCTGGAACCAGGCAGGGGACAGCTCTGCGTAGAGAGGATCTCATGCTGCATCAGGGTGCAGCTGCTCCTTTGCTCCCTTGGCAGGAAGTTACAGCACCTTCATGTCAAAGGGAGGAAAGCTTTGGGCTTTCCTCCAGCAGCCTCCAGCAGGAGTCCAGGATGGGGCTGTTGTCACCAGGCAGGGATAGAAGTCACACCATTGTGAGCTGCCCACCTCACTTAGGCTGAGCTGAACAATGACTTTTCCTGCCCAGACCACATTCCCCCAGCCATTAGCTCTCAGACAAAGAGGGACACTGCGTGAAGAAAAGACTGCAGGGAGGCAGACGTGGCCAGGAATGGCACAACGTGGGAAAGGGCAAGACCTGCTTCTTACCCTGGAGAACTGAACTTCCGTCTTCGCTTTCCCACACACTGCCTGTGGTGACTGCTGGGGTGGTTTCCTGCACGTGGGGCTCTGTCCCCAGCGCAGCAGTCAGTGTTTTCAGATCTGCCCTTATCTCTGGTCACAGGGCCAGGGTGCTTAGTATGCACTTGTTTGCTGAGAAACTGGTATATCACTCAGGGCTCATGCACAGAATGGAGGGAATGCTATTGCATGGGGTAGGGAAGAAGTCCGCAGGCTGTAGCTTCCATTAGTTCAGAAACCATAAGTTTAAACCTAAAACCAGTTGACAAGTGCATGGCCAACTCTGAGCAGCCATAACAGGGGTCTACACATCCCAAGGTGGCCCCGTAGTCACACCTGCCCTGGGACAAGCCCCACTCCAACACTCACCAGCCTTGACAGCTGGTCTCCTGCCACACTAGTGCTCTTCACAGCGTTGCCTGTGGAGGGCTTCGTGCAGTCTGATTTTTTGTCCAGCACTCATGTCTCCTCCCTTCCTGCCCAACAACTACTTATTGTTCAGACTTGAGTTCACATATTGATCTGCATGCTAAGGATGAGGCTGCCGCACAGAGCTTCTGTGGCATTTTCCTGGAGAACATGCTTTCCTTAGTGCCAGGAACACATGTCCTTTGCAGCACTGAGGACCTCTATAATCACCTGTGGATCCTCCATGCCTCTTCTTACAGTTTTAGATGCAAAAAATACAGCTAACTTTATAGGGAAGCACATTATCCTTAGACATTATCAAAATAAATTTAAAGTGTAAAGTTCTGTTTTATCTGCTCCTTGATGAAGGCATGTATGAGGTCTAGCAACAGCCCTAAAAAGCCTTTGACCTAGCTCTAGCACCACATGTGTCCTGCTAATACTTCCAGGGTTTGTGGACAGCATTTCAGATATAAGGAAATGGTACCTTTTACTTGAGGTTGGTGAGAATGACTGTGGATTTGTTTTCCCATCCAAGTTCAGATTTCAGTGAGTTCTCTCTGGAGGCTTAAGCAGCTCTGAGTTAAGAACTCTGATTTAGAAGGATTAAGGGGTTAATGTCTTTACCCTTCTTGGGGCATCTTCTCCAGAAGATCAGAGACCATGCTAATCTGTGCTTATGTGTCAGGGACTTGCACACAGCTAAATAAACACACATCATAGCGATTGTTCCTCATAGCCTTCTTCCAGCATGTTTATCTGTGTGCTAGCACACATTTACACACTTGTCCAGAAACTGTCGCAAGTTTCATCTAAGACTACACAGCTAGTCTATCTAGATCCAAAAGGCCTGACCCTGAGTGAACAGGGATGACTTCTTAGGCTGAGGTCTCCAAAATGAAGGTGAGGACGGAGCCACTGACCCTACAGAGTCACAGGAGGACTCATGACAGGATTCATGAGCGGCACCAACTCAGCACAGAGCCAGTCACATCAGCTGGGGCCTAACAAAACTCAGACCACACATACAGCCAAGGAAGCAGCAGTACCTGATAGTCACCGCACCGCTGGCTGGTGCAATGGACCCTGGGCTCTGGATGTGTTTCTGATAGAAGAGCCACAGATGGGTTTGTGAGACTCATACTCAAATTGTTCAGTTTCTAAGACTCGAGATGGAGAGTACTCATCTCAAGAGACTCCTATGCCAGCATTTGTTCCTGAGAAGCCAAAGCACAGCATGCAGTTGGGTGAGGCATGGGGTGTGGGAAGGAAGCTTTAGCTCAAAGGGCTGTTGACCACATAAGAGCTGCTGTCCAGGCCGCAGAGATGACTCACAGTGTCTGTGTGGGATGGTGCATGCCTTCCTACAGTCAGCATCGCCTCCTGGTGTCTTTATGAGCCTGGTGCAAGTAGAAGGCCACATGCATATGGGAGGTGTGCAGACAGAACTCAGTGCTGCCCTCCTGCAGGCGGAACCACCCCAATTCCAGATCCACATCCCCTCCACTCTATCTGCTGATTTCTGCCCAGTGGCTTGATCTCTCTGGTCCCTACTGTCCTCATCCGTAAAGAATGGCTGAGTCCACATGTGGGACTCAGATGTCATATGCATGGGTGCCTGAGGTGACCCCATGCCTGGCAGCTACAGAACTCAACAGTGCTCAGAAAGTGTAATGTCTAGAAAACTGCCAGAGCTCGTCCTGCTTTGAGCTCATTTGGGGTTCTGGCACTTTCCTCCAAGCTGTTTTGCCCTTCATGAGCTCTGTGATTCAGGGTTTAAAGTCCTATCCTATGCATGGGGATGCAGTATTTACCTAGACTGCTTTGATAGAGCTCTTCAAACACTGAGCTCCTTCACTGAGGCAGTGTCTTCCAAGGCTTCCTTCAGGACTGCACTTTCACGGGTTCCTGAGCTGAGCAGGGGCAGTAGGGAGGGAAGACTTCTAAGCAGCCTGTCTTCTAATTGGTCCCTCCTGCTTTGCCTAGGTGGTCGCTGGGCTATTGGTACCTCCCCAGACCAGGAAGCAGAGCTGCATTTCTCTTGATGGCATTGTGAAAGTGTGTGTGTGTGCCAAGCACACTTTGTGTGAGCAGTCTGTCTATGAGACCGCTGGTCAGTCCTATGCTGTTACCACAGGTGTGAGGTACTATGCTGGGAAGAGGCCCTGGAGAAAAGCTCTATACTTGAGACAGTGCAAGGCCCTCAAAGACAAAGTAGCCCCCATTAGCCTCTAAAGCTCATGATAAAGAGGAGCAGGATGATGGGAGGCTGAGCAGTTATGAGGGGAGCCACTGTGAAAATGGGCTTGACCTTGACAGGGTCCGAGGACTTCATTATTCAACAAAGCCTCTGGTTGCAATGAAAGCAGTTAGCACCTGGAGGAAGGCAGTCAGGCACCAGAGAAGGGAGAGGCTGGTATGCAGGACACCTCACAGGACACCTGTGTACAGAGCTGGGTGTGACACCTCCAGCAGGGTTACACGGCTTGGACTTTGTACAGAAGGGTGCATCAAGGTGTGGCAGGCTTGGTGCAGTCTGCACTGACCACTATTACTGGAAAGAACATGCCATACTACGCACCTGTGCAGACCTAGCGCAGAGCTCCTGGGGCTTGCTTAGACCCAGCTCTAGGAGCCAAGCACCTGCTGTTTGCATAGGTGGGTAGAGGGGAGATGGGTCCTGAGCAGGACAGAAACACGAGTCCACAGGAGATGGCTGCTGTTGGCTGACTGCTGCCATGTGTGTGCAGACCTAGTTTAAGGACACAGATTGACATATGAAGCACACCAATATTTTGACCATCTCTGGACCAAGCACATTGCTGACAGGAAACCCAAGGCTGGTCCATAGTACCACTGCTCTAGATGGGCTCCTAGAGGCTGTCTGGGTCAGCGCAAAGCCAGCAGAATCTGCTCACCTTTACCAGCCACCTTCAGCCAGGGTGTGCTGTGGCTTCCTAACAGTGGACCCTGTCCTGGGGAGCAGATAACCCCTGACAGAAGGTCTTAGAGAAAGACTGGAGCAGGAACCCCACAAACTTCAGATTCCCAAGGCAGGACCCCAGGGACATGTGGCATGGAACTGACTTTGGCTTTACACACATCATCAGTGGCACTTCTGGAAGAGCAGACTCTCCGTGCCTATGCCTCTGCTTACGTCTGTATCTCTGTGTCAGCAACACTGGGCAATGCACCCAGGGCTTTCATTCACAGCTACACTCAACAGCTGTTCTGCACAGTTTGAAAAAAGAGAGGATCTTCCTAAAATATAGACCTGTACAAGCTCAAAACTTCAGGCTCAAACTTCAGATCACCTGCTTCAGCCTCCCACATCTTTTGGATTGCATTTACACAGCAATGGACCCAGCCATAAACTCCTGTACTAATGTTGAAATCTGAGGCCCTGCCAAGGCTATTGCAATCAAGAGCTGGTCTCTGGCTGGGAGACCTATGCAACTCAGGCAAAGGGGCAGTGAGTGGACAGGTGGTGAGGACACAGTGCCAGGGCCCTGTGAGGTGGGGATGTTCAGGAAGCAATGGCTTTGAAGCCAGATCATCAGTAAGGCTGGCCAAAGAAAAGGAACTGAGGAAAGTGAAAACTCACAAGAGCCATGAGGGCCAACCTGGAAGTGTGGGACATTCAAATTACTGTCAGCCTAGTCAGGAGTGGGATTCCGGGCATCCTAAGTGCTGGGAAGCCTCTGAGCTCTGCAGAGGGGCAGTCCTGTCAGGCTGCATTGGGTAGAAGTCAGGGCTGACGAGACAACACAGTGGACGACCAGGTTTCAAGTAACAGCCTACTGTACCTTTATCTTCTGAGTCCAAAATCAGCAAATGACTGACCCATGGGCCATGACTCGGCCAACACAACCTCTTCTACAACATGAGCTGAGAATCGGTTTCCACTTTATACCAGGAAAAACATGTGAAAGACATTCTGCGGGCCACAAAATCTTGTAAAACCCATTGTGAGGGTCCACAATAGGGTTATCCTGGGCAGTCACGTTTCTCATTTGTATGTCACTAACTGTGCTGCTCAGCTGTCCCGTAGAGGCACTCTATTGCAATACCAAAGCTGAAGCTGTCTGAAAGCCAAGCTGAAGATATTTATGGCCTGGTTCTCTGCAGACAACACCTGGGCAGCCTCTATCCAGGCTCCTCGGAGTCCTCTGCACAGGCCTCCTCCCAGCGTGCCCACTGTGCCCAGAGAGCGGTGCTCTGTCCTGGAAGGTGAGAGTGGACACAGACACAAGGAGGAATTCTGTTCATACTGTCCTTCTCAGAGGTGGGGCAGGGAGGACCCTGTGGCCTACAGACCTCTGGTCTCCATAGCCCGGAGCTCTTGCCTTGTGTCCTCAGGGGCAGGCTCCTGAACACAGCATTTGCATCCTGGCAGGTGATTCCATCAGGGAGAAGCCAGGCCTCCCCTCTTGCAGAGTTTAGTATCTCTGTGTTTTCTAATTTGTTCAGACTGTGGGATTCTGTACTTTGGTTCAGAGCTGAAGGACCAAACCTATTTCTTCCGAGGAGACGTGTGCAGCGCTTGCTGAGGAAAACCTAGCAACACAGACATTGTGTGCAGAGCATTCGCCTCAGCTGGGTGTATGCCTTCACCCAGGTAAGGGAAAGATTTCTATCTGGGCACCGCTCTGCAGCGGTGCACGACAGGAAGCCGTGGTGGCACTAAGATTCGGAAGGAGTTCTGTTTCTTCTACTGCCATTTACATTTTGGACTGCTTTCTAAAGCTTGTGCAGTAGACATCAATCCTCTTATCCTGCACAGAAAACCGTTTTACTTTCACACCAAATAAGAAGAGATGCATCTGCCTTGGGCTGACAGGATGAATTCTGGGCTGTGGTGTAACTGCTGGGGAGAGGTGCCTATTCCCACAGAGCTCTCTGCCAACTGGAGTGAACAGCTGAAGGAAAGGGACAATAGGAGCATAGTGAGACGGGCACCACAGAAAAGTCAGGGTGTCGTTGTGAGGTAAAAGCACCTCCCAGGACACACATCTCTTTGCCTCACTACTAGTATTAGGAGCATGGGGGGTACAGACCCTTTTGGGTTTTCCCCTCAGCCTCCTTGAGAAACCAGCCTCTTCCCCAGTTGGGGTATTTCTAAAATGGTAGCCCGGCGCCATCTAGTGTTCATGAAGTCACTTTGCCCTGTGTGTCAGTAGAGCCCTCCCTTCAGGTGCTGTGCTTGGTGCACCTGTCTAGTGCCACTTTCCTGACAGCCACAGCAGTGCCTCCCAGTGTCTTCAGGGCAGCGGGACTGCCTCACTGGGCAGGCAGCCCTTCCTGTGTTCTTGTACAGAGTGAGTCTCCCGCTGATTAGTGGCTTGGTAATCGAAGAGCAAAGCAGGAGACCGTCTGTGCTGTCCTTCAGCAGCCCTCCTTCCAGCTGCCCTGCTTCCCAGGTGTGCACACCATGCTGTGCTGCCAGGATGCCTTCGGTTTGGGGATCTCGGAAGCACAGAGGAGACCTGCACCAGTGGGCTGTGTGCTTCTTGGTGCCTAATTGGGCTTCCACAGACACCAACAGGTGGGAACACCGCCCTGATCTCCACACTTCTTTTCTACAGCACTGAGACCTCACCAGTTCTACTGCTCAAGCCTGCACAACATTCTCCTCTCCTCTCTGGCATAAACCTCTCAGCTTTTTCTCTTGGCCACTGTAGAGACTGCAGCCCATGGCCACTGTCCCTCCCTGCCTTGGCCCCAGCTGTCCATGAAGAGCAGCTCCTGAGGCCCGCACTGTGGAGCTGTCTACATTCACCCATGGACAGAGGGTCATTATCAGGGGCCACACAGCTCTACCCTTGCTGGCAGGTCTTTTGAATGGCTACTAAGGATCCACGTGACAAAGAATTTATACCCATAGCTGCTCCATTGACTTGGAATACTGGGGACTGATCCCACAGCCTGTGCACTGAGCTACATCTCTGGCCCTTTTGAAAGTAAAAAACCTATTTGAAACCTGGTCTAGCTAAGTTTCCTGGCTGAGACAGCTGGGATGCTCTGGTCTCAGATTTTCATCTCTCAACTAGGACCCACACCTGAGTCAGTGCCTTCTGTATGACACTTGAAAAGCACCCCACCTCTCTCCCCTGGCTAACCTCTTCTAAATGGTCAGTCAGGTCTGCATGTTGGATTCCCTTATTTCCCCTTCAGAACAGCAGGCTCAGCATTAGGCAGCTTGTACAGGCCCACATGCCTTGGCACTGGGACATGTGCAAATACTGGGAGATTTGGGGTTATTCAGCGGGATGGGGGGTTTGCCTGGCACTGGGTACAGAGGCCGGGGCTGATGTAACACAGCACCATTTCCCAGAGTTCCTGGGTTCCAGGTTTCAGGACATAAAAACACTCATCAGACATGCAAGGGGGCCTTGATATTTTCAGCCTTCTGCAGTTTTCTCCATAAAAAGATGGAGATTCATGTTGAACCCAAAACATTCAAACCACTAGCAATGAAAGCACAAACTAATGTGACCTTTCCTTATGTCTTCATCGGAGTAATTCCGCAGGGCACTGCTGAGCCTGAGAAATTCACCCTTTTTTGCACATGCCTTGAAAGTATCCAATCTCAGGTTCTGTGTGTTTACTTACACCTGATGTGTTTACACTGAAATTTCACCTACACTTTTTGTGGGGACACTTACTAGGTTCAATGTCCTGGCTTCTTCAAAAAGAATAATCTGAAGAAACGCGGAAAGGGCCGGT
>PVKA01011904.1:0-59391 GCA_004027165.1 Ctenomys sociabilis
CCAAGGGGAGAGGGAAGTCCCCAGCTGCCCGACATTTGTGCCCCAGAAGCTCTTGAATGGGGTCTTGTAACAGGCTGACTGGCTTTGTGCCTTGCCAACTCTGATGGGCAGCTGAAGCCGGGAGACACACCTGTAGGCTCAGCTGGCTCTAGGCTTCTCTAGGGCTGCTCCTGGCTTAAGGAGCTGGGGGACAGAACCCTCAGTAGATGGCCACTGAATCTGGCAGTGGGCCCACTCTGACCCCAGTGTTCCAGTTTCCCAGGTTTGGGTTCTTATAACAGTTAAGTTACTCTAAGCTGAAGTGAATAGAAAGCCCTACTGAGATTGCCTCAGATAAAGGATCTATCATCTCAGGTAACTTAAAGATCCAAATTGGGGAGGTGCCAGGGCAGATTGTTTCTTAGATTAATCATGTCCTCAGGGACTCATTCTCTGTTTTCTTCCCTCTGCCATCTTTGCCACAAATTTCATCATCTGGTTGGTAACAAGGTGACTGTGGTTATTTGGGTAGCACACGTGGCTGTGATGACATCCAAAGGAGGAAGAGAGACTTCCTTGGGGGTGGCTGTCTCTTAGGAGGGGAGAAGTTTCCTCTCATGCTTCATGGGCTCTGATGCCTTTGGAATTATGTGATCGCTGTAGATGAGTCCTCTGAGGACTCAGGAATTGGTCTGGAGGAGTTGACTCTGTAGTCACCATGATTTCTAGCATCATCTGTATTCCATGGTTCACACCTGATTTCATGTGTGGCCGGATTTCTTTTTAGCTAGTCACTAATATTTTCCCTTTCAGCTCCATATCAAACCAGTTTTGAAAAAGTGGCACACACATCTGGACTGTCAGCAATGACAAGAATCACGTCTTTTCTCTGCCTTCTCCATCTGCCTTTAGGAGTCTTCCTTTTCCATTGCTATAAATATTCAGGGGTCTCATGCCCTGCATCAGGCAGGACCTGGCTGGATCTGCACTCAGGGCTGGGTGAAGGCTCACAGGTTATCATTTCTTCACATCTTTCTTTTCTGATCACATGAGTGTGAGAGCTTGAAGGGGCTGTTCTTCCTAAGTCCCACTACCATGTACCAGTGGAAGCTCTTGTGACAGGTAACCTGTATGCTTCCACTAATGCCTCACTTTGGGAGTGAGCCAGGGTGGAGGAAAAGGTATGGGCTCTGTGCTTGGGAAGTCTTTTTCTATTGAGAATCCACCAGGTTTACAATGGTCAGGGCCAAGGCAAATTGTTCCTTCTATTCAGGGAAGAAGCCAGGAATTGGTATGACAAGACTGTATTATGTGAGCAGAAAGCCACTACGTTGATGGTCAGAGAATGACAGAGCTGGGTTCTCTTGCTTTTCTCTCTTCTGCTCTTTTCTACCTTTTTCATACCCAGGGTTACTCTGGTCATGGTGGTGTGCCGTGCAGTAGAGACAGGGTGTGCTGGATTGTCAGCCCCATGAGAGCATGCTGTGAGGAACAGAAGTGATATTTGCCAGCATAGGGGCATTCTCTGGGAAAGCCAGCATAGGGGAATCTGAGGCTGGGGCTGGACAAAGGGAAGAATGTGATCAATTCATTGACCCTTAGGGACTCAGGGTGGCTTTGTCTCTGTTCCACACGCATCTATGATGAGATAGACTGAGAAGGTATTTTCATCCTTGTTTGGCAGCTAAGGAAAGTGAAGTCCAGAAAAACTAAGCCATTAATTGTATAGCAAGCTAGGCACCAATTTCTTTTCTGCTGTCCTTCACCATAGCAATTGAGCTAACCCCACCACTCTGGTCAGGTGGTCATTAAAGGAGGGATTTGAAATCGTGGGTGTCCAGAAGTTCCTGTGTAACATACTTCTGAGGAGGTGTCCTAGTGGACTGTGACTTGAGTGTGACTTGAGTCTCTAATCAGACTGATGGCATTGAGCTATGACCTCAAGCAGAATGGTGGACAACATGCCAGAGAGACCCACAGCAACCCTGTGGTTGGAGGAATTGTATTCTTGTGTGTGCGTGTGTGTGTGTGTGTGTGTGTATTTACACAAAGGTAGATGTCAGCCATGGGCCATGGTGTGCACCCAGCTACACACTATGCCTGTTTATACATATAACAGCTGACCTTTTAGGTCTCCCAGATTCCAAGGCAGCACCTCCTACCTCCTGCAAAGCTTTGGGGACCAGCTCCTGTTGCCCTTCAGAGAAGCAAAATTGCCTTCCTAGTCTTTCTTGCCCTTGGGATCCCCCCTCCTCAGCTCAACAGAACCACCTAAGTGTTCCATTCAGGGGCTCTAAAGAAGAGGGTATCAGTCCATGCTCTCTTGTTTAGTTTCCCCAAATCTAAGGCCAAAGCTGGCTTAGCTACTGATTAGCAGAAATCAAAAACAAATGCCAGGCTTTTGATTGGAAAACTGCTCCATTAGAGCAGGCTAGTTGCTCTCCAATTACAGAGTAAGGCCCACGATATTACCCACCACTGAATGGCTATTAGATTGTAAATTGTTGGTCACTATGTGGCCGGTGTGGCATCCTGTAATCACGATCATAATATTTCCCTGTAATGGTCAATCCTAGGCATCTAGCACGGGTCTGGCTGCTGAGGTGCCAATTGTGGGCTCATACAGTCGTGATTATCACAGCAGGAGGGAAGAAAAGCTACCGGGAAGTTCTGGGTGTGTGGTATCCTGGTCTCCTTTCCCATTATGGAGAAGCAATGATCAGAATGACTGATCAGGAGTGTGTGTGTGTGTGTCTGGAGCCAGATCATTCCGGGATGTGGTCTCTCGTGCTGGCTGGGATATCAACCTGGCTAACAAGTAGGAAAGCAGCTGGGGGGTTTTCCCCAGTCTTCTGCTCTGGTAATTTGTGTATGCGTGTGCACAAGCGTGTGCACATGTGTATGTGTTCCTGTGTATGGATATCGCTGGTGATGGGAAGGTATCTATGAAACACAGAACTATGGTTCATTTGACACTTGTGGTGGCTTTCTGGTGTACGTATGTGTTGTAGGTATGCTTTTGTTTCATGATAATGAAACAAAGAGATGGCAAAGCGATGGGGGGATATGTCCCTGGCCAGAGCTAGCTTGTCTTAGAGTCCTGCAGGATAAGCCATGTTCACATGGGGGTACTGGAGAGAGTTAGGGCTGTGGCTGAGATGGGGGGATGAAGAGAAAACCAGGGGGTGGGGGGCTGGGGCTAGGAAGGGGCTTTCTCATTTCTAGGCTCCAAAGGATCAGGAGGAAGAACTGAAGCTGGAGGAAAGGGCTTCTGATGGGACCTGGACTTTCAGGAGAGGGACCTGGTCTGGATAGTAACGATGTGGACAGCGTGGATGTGGGTGAGGGGCTCAGAGAAATGCCCCATTTTCCTTTCCTTTGTCCCTTCTCCAGTTGCTGCATCCTACTGACCACACTCCACCAGAAGCCCGAGGACAGGGGGCTTTAGGTGCTGTTTACAAAGGACACAGCTGGATCAGGAAGGTGGAGAGGGTCACAGAAAGGTAAAGGGACAGAGCCAGTGACTCACCTAGCTCACATTTGTTAATGGTTTCGCTCTTCGGACAGCTGCATAACTACCATTCCAAGGTCATGTGCCATGCTCACTCTCTGCAGCCAGCACACTGGAGACCTGTCCTGTTCTCTGTGGTCATTTTCCGAGCCCATGGGGCTTCCTCAGCTTCCCCCCAATTTTGACTACTGCCCAGCCCTTTGGTGGCCATGGCTTTGGGTGTCGGGAAGTGGTCTGAGATGACCTGTGGGTAGTAATGACCTTGACCACAGGCCTGGGACTTGGGGAGGGCATGTGATATGTGGCACAGTAGCCACTACAGGCTGGAGGTCTGGATGGAGCCTTGGCTTTACATAAGGGTTCTGTCCTTTTCTTCTCTCTCCTAGCTAGGAGAGCATAAGAAACCTGGGATCACTCACCTACCCTCCCTACCTGAGCAAGTAACAAATGCCACTGCTTTAACCTGTTTGTCAAACTCCTTTTAACAAGCTTGAGCCAGAGACATCAAAAGACCCAGATGGCCCCCAAAAGGAAAAAAGTAAGGAAGACAGCAAGTGCTCACAAGGGGCCTCTGCTGCACTGGGTGTGCTCTAAGTCAGGATTTCCCAGCCCCAGGAAACCCCCTCGTGGCACGGGTCTGTGGTCTGTCAGGAACTGGGTTGTGCAGCCTCAGCTGCACAGTGGGTGAGTGAAGTTTCATCCGTATCTGCGGTTGCTCCCAAGCATCAGTATCACCGCTCCATGAAGCCCCGAGGCCAGAGAGACTGGGGATTGCTCTTCTGAAGGCTTCACCATATGCTGTCATTTAATCCTCATGACAAGCTTCTGAAATAGGGACGAAAGTGACTCACACCTTTCTGATGAGGCAACTGAGTCATAGAAGATGAAAGAACTGGTCCAGTGTCACACAGAAGTTAGTGGCAGAGCTGGGATCCAACTTTGGACATTCTGGCTGCTATTGCTGTGTCCCCGTTCCGTACTTGGCTAACTTCTCCTTTCTACGTGCCCAGAGGGAGGATGCCCCTGAATATGCATAGAATGGAGGACTGGAAAACGCTTGGGCGCATATCATCCAGCCTTTGTGTTCTGAGAGAGGGGGCAATTAAAGCCCTAGAGTCTCAGCCAGCAGATCGCTGGATCTCTGATGAGCGGGGGTGACGTCCCTGACAGTTCTGGCAACATTAGTGGTGGCTGCCTCTACCTACCAGTATCCTGGCAATTTTCCTGGCTTTGTTTACCAAGCAAATTTCTTTGAAGTGAAGTTCCTTTTATCCGAGAAGCAATGTGACCTCCAATCTTGTATTTATAAAACATCTCTGGCATGAAGCAAAACTCTGAAGGTTTTGTGCTGCTGCCCTTGTGAACCGCGAATCCTGTATGACCTCTGTTTCTATATGAATGATAGTTTGGGCCTCGGGTCACGGAGAGGCACAGGAGCCATGTGAGTTGGGCATGCTAGGGGCACAGATATAAAGAAAGCTTCCATCAGCTTCTCAAGTTCAGGGCCACCTGAAGCATTGTTCCCTGCAGAGGTCCTTGCCCCACTGGGGCAAGTAGCTGTCACAAAGAACAGAGTAAGCCATGTGACCATAATGGAGGCTACCCAGGTCTCTGAGGGGACTGCCAGCTTCTGAGCTATTGATTCCATGATTCTGGGATCCAGAGCTGCAGAGAAAGGGCAGCATTCTTCCTGCCAACGCTTGGCCCAAACAGCCTCATGGCTTTCTTTCCTCCAGGATCAGCAGACTGCTGTGGGGAGGGACAACTGAGGTCCTTGTCCTGACCTGGCCCCAGGGTCTTGTTGCCAGATGCAGAGCTGGCTTCCAGAGCCCATCTCTGTTTATTGCTGGGTGCATAGCAGCACTGCCATCAGGAGCTCTGCTCCTTTGCCATCAGGAGCTCTGCTCCTTTTCCACTGTCTGGCAGATGAAGGTGGGGGACACAGTGGGTCCCTTGAGGGCTGTCTGATCTAGAAAGTATAGAGATCAGTGGAAAGGACTCCCACCTCTTCCACATGCTAGGTCTTTGACTTTCTTACCTTTTCCAATGTAGGATTAAGGCAGAGACAAGGTGTGTCTGAAGAACTCTGGAGTTAACTTGGAAAAACACTCATTTGTTCTGGTTTTCCAGGGAGTCGACTTTCAAAGAGGTAAAAGTATCATTTTTTTTTTAATCCATCCTTGTGGTCGGGGGACACAAATTATAGTCTTGGGTTGAGATCTTCTTACCTTTGTTCTCATAAAAGCTCTTGTTTTGCCCCTGACCATGACTGTGTTGAGGGGCTACATACAGCCTGGACAGCCATGTATCTTCCTGGCAGGGGGTAAATGTCTTCTTTTGCTGTGGGAGAGCTCAAGCCTGGGTTTGGCTGCAAGGGCAGAGTGCAGAGAGAAGTGCTACTGTGCCCTGCTCTAATTCTCTGCCAAAGGGTCCAAGAATTCCTAAATCCTTCTCAGGCTATAGCCCTTCCCCGAAACAGCTTCTCACAGCATCTGTATGGGCCTTGGCCAAGTGAGAAACTGGTGGTCCCTCAGAATAAATGACTGGAGAAGATTTTAATAAAGGGATGACTTATAAAAATATGGGCAAGAGTTAGGGATGCCAGTGAGTACCCTGGAGAAGCAACAGCAGAGAGCCAATGCCGTTTCTGGGCCTAAAGGCCAGAGGCAGGAAGCAGACCCTGGGCTCCAGGGAGATAGTCCACTGACAGCCAGTGGCCACAGGCCATGGGAGAGGGATGCCCTTAGCCAACTAGGATCAAGTGATCGGGGCTCCAGAGTAGCCAAACTCATTTTTTTTTCCTTCAACCTCTGCATTTGGATAAGTTCCCCCCACAGATCAAACTCAAGCTAAAGAGTGAAAGTGTGTGATGCTCGCTACCAGTGGAGTGCCAGGGCAGCCTCTTGAGGCCCAGAGCAGGTTAGGGAAGAGCAGAAGTGGAGTTAGAGGGATAAAGGCAAAAAGAAATGCATTCAGCACAATATTTTCATGTCACCTTAATTCCACTCTTTCTCTGATTCCAGGAAAATGTATGTACCCCAAACAGTCCCAAAGATTGGTTTTGAATTGTTTTGTCACCCTCCATAGTTTTGGTATCTTATTCTCATTTTAGTTTTCTATTAACCTTTTTAAGACAAATTATATTTATATTTTGTTGCTTTATTAAGCACAGAAATGCACCTTGTATCTTTCTGAAGTACTGGAACCTTGAATTAGAGGTTTTCTAACTTGGAGCAACTTGGCCCCTTCTGCAGGGAACATGTAGCAATGTCCGAGGCATTGTTGACTGGTACAGGCAGAGGGCGACGAGGTTTCCTCCTGTACCATGTTGCTTAGAGCCGGCCTGGCAGGTCCAGGCCAACTGCTGCTGAGCACCATGCAGTGCACCCCACCCCATGACTGTGCTGCAAAATCAATAGTGCTGAAGCTATGCTCTGCGGCTCTAAGTGAGGGACAGTTCTGACTTTGTTAAGGAAAAGCAGAGAGCGGGTGAAAGGAGAGAGGGACTTCTGTGTCATTTGTTGGATTTGGTTTATTTGGGCAGGAGCACACTCCAGGTGAGCTGTACTGCAGTATTGATCTGCTGAAAAGTGGGGCTGGAAACTCTTGGAGGGACATCTCAGGCCACAGAACTGACACTTGCCCCACCCTGTGTGGCTGCCAGAAGCACTGGATGCCGGGCTGTTTCAAGAACGCAGTGTCTTGCATTTCCAGGCCTTAGGGTTCTCTGCTTTCAGCTCCAAGTTTGTGAATGTCAATAAATGGGACCTTATAAAAAGACTCGGCAGAGTTCTGAGATCACAAAGGAGATGTGCTAGCTCAGAAAGAGCAAGTGGGCTGCCCAGATAGCAGATTAAAGCTCCTGTTTAGGCAGACACAGGGACTGGTGTTCAATCCCCAGGGTGCTGTCCCAGCCCTGTGCCCCCGGCGCGCTGAGACAGTGATTGAGACTGGGTGTGGTGGTGTACTCCTGTGATCCCAGCGCTTGGGAGGCTGAAAACAGGAGAATCACTATGAATCTGATCGATGTAGTGAGACCCTGGAGACCCGACACTAAATTTAAAAAAAAAAAAAAAGGAAGAACGAACAAACAAGTGCATCAGGTGCCCTTTGCTATTCTTGCTGATTAAGCCTCATCTCTGCTTCTTTTTCTTGTTCCTCACTATGTGCCGTTTTCAAGTCATTTCCCTGACTGTTGGTGCCAGTGTCAGAGCAGAGGGCAGTTGGGTCAGCGGCAGCAGAGCAGCTTCTTTGGGGGAAGTTAGCAGACCTGAAAGATGAAGAACAGGCTACAGCTATCTGCACATCGCTGACGACCATGACATTCTTCTCTTCAACATTGAGTCTTCTCCTGGCTGCAGTGGGGACCATTTTATTATTTATTGCATTTCATTAATTTTTAAGCAAAGAGTTCACTTACATAGCTTTGCAACAAAATGACAAAGGATTTATAGTAAGAGGGGGACATTCTCTCCATCTTCCCCCCAAACATCTCTTTCCAAAGATGTCCAGAGATAAATTAACTAGAGCTATTTTATGGCCAAACAAATGTAGAAACAGATCTACAGATCAATAGATAAAGGTATGTAGAAGTATGTATTTTATTTTTCATCAAACAGAAATAATAGTACATTTACTTAAAAAAAACTTACTAATGGCTGGGCGTGGTGGCGCGTGCCTGTAATCCCAGCACTTGGGAGGCTGAGGTAGGAGGATTGTTGTGAGTTCAAGACCAGCTTGAGCTACAAAGTGAGTTTAAGGCCATCCTGAACTGTATAGTGAGATCCTGTCTCAAAAAGACATTAAAAAAAAAAAAAAAAACCTTACCAATGCATTTGGAAATCCATATCAATTAAGAAATTTATTTTATCTTTGTTTTGTTTTTGAGGTTCTGGGGATTGAACCCAGAACATTCTGCATGCTGGTCAAGCCCTCTGGCACTGAACTATATCTCCAGAACAGAAATTTATTTTTAAAAAACATGGTATTATGGTATAGCATAGGTATGCCCCAATAATGTTAGCTAAAAATAACTTGGTTTTGTAATGACTTCTAAATTTGTGTCAAATTAGAAAGAATACTCCACTAAACAACCCAAAACAAAAATAAAATTTGTTTAAAATCATTGTGTGTGAAAGAGATTCCTTTTATTTAATTAATTTCTTTATTTTTGTTATACTTTTATTTTCCTCATCTCATGGAGATTTTCAGATTGTGAGGCATTTGCCCCTTAACTTAAAACCTCTGTCAAATAGTTCTTCAGAACCCTGGAGGGTCTGCTGTTTGCACTCTGCTTAGATGAAAGGGTGTCTGTTTTATTAAATCACTGACTGCTAGAGCCTTTCTTATGGAAAGCCAGCCTAAGCCCAGTTGAGTGATTTTGACACCAGAAAAGCCTGCGTTGGCTGGAGACAAGATAGGGAGCCTCTCTGTTCCCAGAATTTCCTATTTAAAAGTCTGGATGTCATCCTGGACCATTCCCCACTTTGAAGACCTGTGCTGGGTGGGACGAGTGGGGATTCAGAAGTAAGGGGCCACCTGTCTGTAGGGTATTTCTGTGGCGCATCCCGGACCTGCATGAAAGATGAACACATTTTAAGTAAAGAAGAGCTCGGTGCATTTGGAAGGCAAAGAGAGGGCTGGCAGAAGAGCCGTCGGGGCATTCAGCATCGGGGGGCTCCCGGGCTTTGAAATCCTTGCCTGTGTTGTCACTTGAATGTCGAACACGTTATTCTCGGTGGACACTAAAAAGAGGTACAGGTATCACGGGCTCCAGGGGGATTCATTATTCAACGCACAAAATTTCTTACGCTGGCCTCCAACACATTATAATTCAAATGAGCCTAGCACAATAGAAGAAAAATATGCAAGCAGATCTCTCTCTGTCGTGTTTTCCTCCTCCTCTGTGAAGCCCTGTAATTACAGTGGGCAGGTGGAGCATCTGGGGCATGCGGGAGCCCACTGTATTTTTACCTTCCCGGGGACACGGCTTGCCTACTACATCAATACATTTTATTTTTAATTAAGTGCTTATTGTAAAATCTGAGTCCCTGCGCGAAAGCCTGATTCACAACTTTATTTTTTTCCCCCTGTCTTTCTGAGATGTTGCTGCTATTACTGTCTCAAATTTCCTCTTAAAAATCTATTCTTTTAGAAAAGGAGTTCTGGCTTTCAGAGAGCTCAGCAGCTCCTGTGTGTCTGCTGGCTGGGCCTTAAGCAAACCCTGCCCAGCCCTGGGCGCGTTTCTCCGGTTCTCTTCCCGCTGACCCTCTGCAGTTTTGGGGGGCCTGCAGTGCCCCTTCACCCGGACGCTGCTCACACCCAGGAGACAGAGATCGCAGGGGTGCAGCCGGATGCGAGGGAGGCTCATGGTGCTGTCCACAGATTCCTATCTGTATCCTATAGACTCACACCATGGTCTGAAGAGGGGCCCAGTTTAACTACCCAGCACAGGCCGCCTTTTTCCCCCACCTCTGCTTTCCTCGGTGCCCTCTCTACCCGGCTTGGGCCTGTCCTGGGGTGCTGCTGCACAGCAGAGATGCTGATCTTTTTAAAGAAGGTAAGAGAAGGTAGGCATGGTGGTGCCTGTAATCCCACACTCACGAGGCTGAGGCAGGAAGATCTTTGAAAGATTGAGACCAGCATGGGCTACGAAGTGAGCTCAAGGCCGACTGGAACTGCAGAGTGAGAACCTGTCTCAAAAAGACAATAAATAAATAAATAAATAAATAAATAAATAAACAAATAAAGTTGGAGCTCAGGCCACTGCCTGCATGGGCTCTGGATGGGCAGGCATCCTGGGGCTGGCTGCAGAGCAAGACTGTCCCTCGCAGGTGCAGTGACCAGCCCTACTTAACTCTGCACTGGAGGCCACCCAGGGCAATGGACACGGCTCTGTGCCACTTCCTCTTTCAGAAGCAGTGAACGTCTGTCATGGAATTCATGGAAAATGCAGACATGGAAAGGGAAGGAAGGAAAAACCAAACAAACACACTCCTCACCTAGAGACAAACTCTTCTCCTGTGTCCTGAGTACAAACATGATTATTCTCTGGGATAACTGGTTGCTTCTTCTGCATCTAGTGCGTTTTCCCTGCGAGTGTCCTGCTCAGCGAATGTCTGATTCCCTCATGCTCATGCAAGCCTTTTGTTGGGGGACACCATGTGATATTTTCAGCCCTTCTTTTACTGAGGTTTTTACAAATTGCCACTTTAGAAAAAAAAGAAAACCTCTGTCCCCATCAGTTCCAGGGTCATCTTCCTGCTGGGTCACTGGGCAGGTCCTTAATTATTTCCTTAAGATCCATTCCTCAAAATGGCTGGGTCAACTGTTCTGCATTTTTAAAAAGTTTCAGTACATTTTATCAAATTGCCCTTTGCAAAGGTTATGTCAATTCACATTCCCACCTGCGGAGAAAGCAAAAATTGGCTGCCAGACTTGTACCCTCGTCATAAATGGTAACCTTCTTTTTATTCCTGTCTTTGCCTATTTCAAAACTGGAATAATCATCTGCTTCTTACTGGTTTGTAAGAAGGTTCAGTTTATGCAGTTTATTAATTCTTTCTCATATATATGGCAGTTTGGCCCAATTTTTGGATTGCTTTTCATATTTAAGTTTATATTTTAGCTGGAAACAATGGTCCAGCAATTTCTAGTAATTCTGTTACTAGGCTGAGGCAGGAGGATCACTGCAAGTTTGAGTCCAGCCTGGGCTACAAAGTAAGTCCCAGTCAGCCTGCACTACATAGCAAGACCCTGTCTCAGAAACTAAATAACAGAATGAATAATTTTACATTCTAACATTCCGTATAGTCAAAATATGGAATCATTTAATGTATGACTTCTGCTTTTTGTGTCATTTTTTCCAATGTATTTGGTACAGGGTCTCACTACGCAGCTCAGACTCATAGTGATCCTTCCATTTTCAGCCCGCACAGAGCTGGGATTACAGGTGTGCACCACCATGCCTGGTCTCAGTGGCTGGCTCAGCATATGCAGGTGCAGGACTGGCGTAGTATATAGCCCTGGGGATTGAACCCCTGTCTCTGAGCTTGCCTAAGCAGGTGCTTAGTCTGCCGAGCTACCTTGCTGGCTCTTTTTTGGTGTCATTCTATAAAATACTTCTCCACATTAGGATTTTTCACCTGTATATTCTTCTGTTTCCATTACATTTTTAATTCATATGAAATCTATTTTGGTATATGGTATAACATAGGAATATAAATCTACTCTGCTACCTTTGTTATTGCTTCTGAATTTTTTTTTACCCTGCCAATTGTCAAAAAAAAAAAAAAAAATAGCCAGGAGGAAAAATGAATTTGAGAAACCCTGTCTCTAAGAAGCTGGGTGTGGGAGAGCGCACTGGATAGGGGGCGCTTGGGCCTGGAGCTCTGGGGTGGGGGGCAGCTCCTTCTCGGGCTCCCCCTCAGTCAAAGATTGCTGCAGAGAAACAGTCGCTGGACAAGATCCAGGGACATCAGTCAGCTTAGCCAAGGGAATCAATGGACCCTGTGTTCTTCTTCTGCAAATGAGGAAAATGACATGGTGAGAAGGCATATGCCTTGTCCAGAATTGCAAATCCTGGGGGCAGAGAAAGCAAAGAGAAATGCTGCCTCCAAAGGGCCGTTGCCCACCCTGAGGAGGCCCAGGGCTGAGTTCACAAAGGAACTGGGGATGCTGCTCTTGAGCTCCTGGGCAGGGGAGACCCAGCCTAGTTTTGTGAAGCGCAGACAATGACTGGCCATTCAATAGCCCGATGCTGTCTGCTCTTAGAAAAGGCAAATATTTTAGGGATCCCTTGTTACCAGGCAAAAGGCCTGATTGCTTTTTTAGAGGAGTGGGACTTGGCTTTATGCTCAGTATCTAGGGCTTTCAACTTTGAATCTGAGTTTTGCTTCAGTTGAACAGTGGTTTTCAATTCTGTGAGGCCTTTCAATACACACAAGCCCAGACCCCTCTGCAGAAGGCTGGGTTAAACTGGCCTGTAGCAGCTTGGAGATGTGAGCAGAGCTAAAAAGTCTGGTCATAATAGGTAGATTAGGGTGGCAAAGCCCTGCTGTGCCTTGTTTTTCCTAATTGCATCTGTCTTCTAAGCTGGTGAGAAGTGGAGGACAAGGCGAGACTAAACTAGCAAAATGCTTCTCAAACTTGAAAGAATTGTCTGAGATAATGGTTAAGGTACGAGGTCTAGGGTCTTTAGTTTCCTTAAGATGCTGAATGTACAGATCTCAGAAACACTTGAGTAGCAAGTCTAGAAGTTGTTCTCAAAGTCAAGGAACATAACTATTACCCAAGGGGCATGATAAATTGGCAAGTTCCAAGCCTGATTCATCATGCTAGAGAGAGGGGCCATGAATCTGCATTTTTAACAAATCCTCAGTGAACTGCTTGGCTTGGCAGGGCAAAGGGCACCCCTGGGGAATGTGCTCAGTTGGCCCACAGTTTTTTCAGGCATTTGTCTTTTCAGCACACTCTGGAGCAGACTTGGCTAGAACACAATGCAGTCAAATGGCCAAGACTTGCAGTTGAACAGAGCCCACGATGCCTGGCTCCTGGTCCTGAATTCCAGCCCAAAGACAGTGACATCACTTCCTGTGCAGGCAGCCCCAGGACCACAGGAAACCTACCAGTCCTTGCATTTCTTTGGACTAAAAGAACTACTTATGCAGGTTCAGATTTTGAGTTATTTGACCTATCTGCTAGGGGGACTGGGACTAATGCATCAAAAGTCAGAACACAGAGCCTGGGAAAAATGAAAAGCAAAGGCTGTTAGAGGCCTCAAGAAAGAACCTCAGTGGGGCAATGGAGGATGTTAAGTCAATGCTCTCTGCAGCTTTGAGGAGCTTCTACACAATTATCACACCTTTTCTATTCTAATGATTTGACCCTGAGATGAGATACACTGAGAACCTGACAAGGGGATTATGACAGAAAAGGGACAGATTCAGCCTATCCTCTCGGTTACTGTTCACTCATTTGTTTAGCATTTTTCAAGTACTAATTGGTTAGCTTGTAGAAGATTCTGGAATTTTGTGTTTCTCTTGAATCTTCTCTTGTTTCTCCCTGTTTTTTTTTTTTTTTTTTTTTTGCCATCTTAAGGCTTCCAAGTGGCTTCAACCAGGAAGGAAGATACAAATGAACCTGGTAGGAAGGGTGAAACACTGATGAGGGTGCCTGCTGGCACCCAGGAAGGAATGCTTAGGTGGGGGAAAGAGGGCCCTCCGGTATGGCACAGAGTTTATGGTGCTTGCTGCACTGCGTTGTCTAGGCCCATTTTTATGTGACAGGTCTGAACTCGGGACCAGAACATCCTCCTCACCCTGAGCTAGTAAAGTGACTCGGTAGAAAAATGAAAACTTTTAAAAATCCTTTATTACTTCACTCAGATATATTTACTGCTTTACATGCTTCTTACAGTGATTATTTGGTAAAACTGCTATTAGATGGGGGAGCATAAATTTATCACACGCTAAGGAAGATAGGCCCCAGGATTTTCATACAAAAAGAAAATGTTTCTATTTCTCCTAGCTAGTTTTGATATATCATGCAACAAAAACCTACCTCCTGTTCCTATTACTTGATATAATAGGTATCTTGGTAAAATTTTCTAGAGTTTGATTACTTAGTCAAAACCGAAGTATCCTGCTGAGAAGATGAACAATCGTTTTAGTGACACTGTTCTGTGCCTTGGCCGAATTGAATAGTTACTAATCCAGCCAGAGAAGAAAGACACAGGTAATCGGAATTGAGCAAACACATTGAGCCCCACACAAAAGACTAACAAGAAATATAAAATTTCCCATCAAATATCCATCCATCTCTATTTTCTCCTTTTCTTAGACTAGTCATTGTGGCTCTAGGGAATAGCTCTAGGTAACCAGGTCTACACTAGAGGGAAAATGTCATTCTTCAGTCTGGCACTCTAGAAAGGAGGTTAAACAGATACAATATGCGAGTGGTCAGTGGGACATCATTAGCTCCAGAGGCCAATACGAATTTTATTTTCAGGAAAGAAAACATCCCCACTTGTCACCTCACTTCTCTGTAATGTCAGAAGACTTTTTAAAAGACTGGGGCATGGAGAACAGGATGCTGGTTGGTCAGCCTTTCATATGTAACTTCATGAATGTAACTTGAATAAATTAACAGCAACGTTTTCCTCTCATTTATCTGTATAATTAAGACCATGAGGTCCTGGTTCTCTAGACAGGCTGTTTCCCAAAAGCTCCAGGGTTCTTGATCAGTGCTGCTAGTTCTATCTAAGTATGGAGATTGGCAGTGGGGGTTTAAACCACACCAGGCAACCAAATTATTTTTAATTTATTCAGCTTTTAAAGCTGGAAGGGACTTTTTGAGAAGAGAGGTCATTAAACATTTCCTATCCATCAGCGATTTTCCCAGTTTCCTTTCACTTGGAATCAAGATTTTGTCAAGCTGTTCTCTGCTTGCCTGTGCCTGGGGGAGAGACTGAACACCCCACTCCAGGGTCCTCCTTTCCAGTCATAGATTGAGAAATTGGTTTATTTATTTGTTTATTTATTTTGTGATACTGGGGATCAAAATCAGGACCTTGTGCTTGTGAGGCAGGTGCTTATGCCTCTGAGCTATCTCACTCACCTGAGTCATGGGTTGAGAGATGCACAGGTGGGACGCAGTTAGGCCGATGCCATGTGAGGGAAATCTCCCAGGGGATTCCTTCTTCTCTGCTCCTGGTGCTTCTGGGCTGATGGGAAGCCAGAACCGGGGCAGCACTCTTACTACTAGGAAGAAGATGCTGCTGCTATTCAAGTGGCAAGACAGAATGCAGGTCCTGGATGACACCGTGGAGCCACTGAATCAATCAATCAATCAATCAATCAATCAATCAATCAATCAGTTGCCTAGCCACCCTGCCATCTTTCTTTGTGTTGTGCAGGATTATACATTTCCTGGATGTTTCAACTTTCCTATGGACTTTGGTCCACACATCTTGAATGGCTGATAGAAGTTTAAGACCAACTTTGAGGGCCCAAATATCTCAGCGGATTAAAGCACCTGCAAGCAGGTTCAGGGGCTGGTAGTTTCATCCCTGGGCCTACCATGCTGGCTCCACCCCTGGGGCACGCTGAGATAGCAATTGAGAGCAGGTGTGGTGGCACTCGCCTGTAATTCCAGCTCTTAGGAGGCTGTAAACAGGCAGATTACTATAAGTCTGACCTAGTAGTAAAACTCTGAACAGCCTATAGACCTTCCCTAAAATACAAAAAAAAAAAAAAAAAAAAAGAGCAAGTTCTCATTCACAGCAAATGTAAGAGCATTTGCTCACAGTCAAGTTTCAGGTGACAACAGAACTCAGGAATTAAGACAGATGGCCTTCTATTCCAAGGTCACTGTATTGTATGTTGGCACTCTTGCAATTCACTTCATTATAAATTAAAGATGTTTTAAAAGTGTATCTCTTAGGGCCAGGGAGATAGCTCAGTGGACTAAGAGCATGCTTTGGCAAGCACAGAGGTCAGGGTTTGATCCCTGGTCCTGCATGTCTCGCTAGCCCCATGTCCAGGGTGCACTGAGCCAGTGAACTAGGCTGGGCATGGTGGCACACACCTGCAGTCCCAGCACTGGAGAGACTGAAAACAGGAGGATCACTATGACTCTGAGCTGCATAGTGAGACCCTGCACCAAATACTTAAATGAAAAAAAGTGTATCTCTTTTTTCATTATCTTTATATTTAACAACATTTTGTCCTGCTGAGCTAAAGGGTGGGAATTTAAATCCAGTTTCCCTCCCTGGGACAGACTGAAACCAACTGGTCACCAACTGTCCAGAGTATGTTTGTGAACTTCAGACAACTGAAAACGCTTTACTCCTGATTACTGGAGAGTGCGGGACTGGAGTCTTGACCACTGGGTAACTGCCAACAAGAAGATGATTTCTGCCTCTTTGGGTGCAGACTTGTCCTAGGTAAGGTAAGGAGGACCACGGGACATTGTCCAAGGCCTTTCCTCTGCCTTGGGTTGGAAGATATTGTGAGGTCCACAGGCAGAGATGAGGTAAGCCTGGGAGGAGAACAGAGTTCTCCTTTCTGACTCTGGGGGAATTTCCTTTATCAGGCCATGCCCTATCTGCTAGATCTTCTGCTTGTCCCAGTGCTTCTTGTGGCCCGCCCATGCTTCAGGGTCCAGGCTGACGTCCACCTGCTCCTCCAAACCTTCCCCATTCACCTGAGTGCTCACCCGTAACTCCCAGAGCTCACTTGTTACCTGAACTCCTCATTTACTGAACATGTTGTCATGGGTTATTTTCTGATATTTCACTTGTTTTCTCCCTAAATTTTTATTTTTAATGAGCAGATGAGCAAAGAAGAAAGGACAGAAACTTTAGGGGCTGGTGAGACAGTGCGGTGGACTAAAGCACCTGCTTAAGCAAGCATGGGGACCATGGCACGATCCCAGGCACCACATGCTGTGCCAGCCATGCCACTGGGCGCAATGAGCTGGCCAGAATCTGGGCATGGTGGCACACACCTATGATCCCAGCACGGGGAGGCTGAAAGACCACGAGTCTGAGCTGAGTAGTGAGACCCTGCAACAACCAAAAATACATTAAACAGAACAAAATAAAACAAAACAAAACAAAAAAGAAAAAGAAAACAAAAGAAAAAAGGGCCATAGACTTTAACGAGGCACGGACTTGGTCTGAATCCTGCTCTGGGAGCCAGTCACCATACGGCAGCTCTCCCTTGCTTTGCCACTTCGGAGCAAACTTCTTTGGTCATCTTAAATCCATTGTGGAATGTAGTTGGGGCAGCTATAAATAGCACCAAGATTAATTTTCTTCTACTGCTGTGACAAATTACTACAAACTCAATGGCTCAGAATAATAAAAATTTACTACATGCAGTTCTGAAGGCAAGAAGTCCAAACCAGATCAGAGATCTGGGTGTCCTCAGGAGGCCCCAAAGGGGAACCTGTTTCTTGTTTCTATAGTCCTTCCTCACTACGTATGACCCATCTCTATTCTCTTTGTCATGTCTCTGTCCCTCTGACCCTGGCCTTTACCCACACAATCTGAGGTAACCTCCTTTCGTCCACAGCCTCAGTCATCTCTGCAAAAAACGCATTTGCCATTTGACACAAAGCCTCCTAGGCTCTCTTGGCCATCATTCTACTTACTACATATGTATGTATCCTATGGATTTGCCTCCCCATCTATGAAGTGGAGAATGACAATATCCATCACCTTGTGGCCTTACTGAAGTGTCCAGATGAGGTTATTTACGTATATAAATTCCCAGCACAGGGAAGGAGGTTTGTTTTGATCAGTGGTTTCTTCAGAGTGGGTTGGAAGCCCGAGGTGTCTGTCACTTACTTCCCTGTAACCCTTGAGTTCTAGCTATTGCTGGTCCTGAGTTGGAAACCAACACATGTATTACATAATTACCTTGATTAATGACAATGGCTTGCACAGAACAAGTGCTCTAAAATGATTTGTTGATTGCTTATTTGTTATTTTGGTGATAATGGGTGAAGGGGGGAAACATCCAATTAAATACTACTATTTATTAAAGTATAAATCTGGATTCTTCTGTTGCACTTCTACCTAATTGCGGTAAACACTAGTGGGAGAGAGAAGTGACTCGCAATACAACTCATGGGGAAAAAAATCTTCTTGCAGCCAACTTCCCTCCTTGGTCTGGAAACTTCTTGGTTTCCTAGGGTGCAGCTGAGTCCTCTCTCTGGAACTGGAAAATCTCTCCAAGGCCCTGTCCAGTTAGGTCACACAAAGTCAGGCTTATTATTTAGAGAGCACACAATGCCCCCTCACATGGGGCACAGAGAGGAAAGAATTTTTTTAAAGCCAATTCCAGGCCCCTGGAGCTGCAAACTGCCCTCAGGGCAAAGAAGCTTGCAGAATAAATTGGGAGGAGCCTGGCAGGAAGCAGGCTGGGGAAGCTGAGCTGTGATTCTCTCTCCATCCACCTCTGTCATGCCACTCTTTAAGCATTCTCCTCTGGGAAAAACCTGTATGTCAAGATAAACAATTAAATAATAAGCAAGGGCCCAGTCAGAGAAACTGGTGGCGGCCCTAGAAAATAGCACTGAGAAACATCAGCCTGTCTGTCGCTGCTGAGGAGCCAAGTTCCCATGATGCTGTGAGGGAACTGGGTCAGGGAAGAGAAGCCGCTTTCTGCTCCCCTGAACTCAGCAGGTTTATGCTTTTTCAGGATACTAAAGTGGAAAGTAACTTTCCCTGGTCCCTCTGTCAAACCAGCTGCCCGAGGAACCTCTGTTACGGTAGTGGACGATATGTTTTGAGAATGGGGTGGAGAAGGCCCAGAGACTAGACCCCAAATCTGTGGCAGGGGCAGGGTGGGCGACTCACACAGGAGAGGTCTGAATGCTGGCTCTGAAACATCTTCATGCACTTCAACACCATCAAGTCCTGGCCAGCCAGGACCAGGGAGAGGCTATATAAGTGCAGGATGGTCACAAAGTGCAGAATCAGCAGCACACAGGTGGAAGGACTTCTGAGGGGCATGAGCAGAGCATACAGTCATGGTTCCAAGAGGTGGCACGCACAAATGGACAGACATGGCGGAGTCTTCACCTCTCATGTTCTCCCTGCACACAGCAGGCTGGCAGGATCTGGAACTCAGGTTGGCAGAGGTGGCATGTTTCCAAGTCCAGAGCTAATCCCAGGAGGAATAGCCAGTACCATGGGCAATGGTACTCAGGGCAAGCAGCTCACGTCTGGAGTGATTTTAGCAAAGCTCTGTGAGGCAAGAAAGGAAGGGCCAGTAGACATCCGGGACTACAGGGAGCTAAAGAGGACACGAATGCAAATTAGGGGGTGTGGCCCAAATGAGGGGACTCCATTGGATGCCTGTGGACCTTTGGGGATTAAGGGCAAAGCTCAGGAACAGTGCTCAAGAATGTTTGGGGGTAGATTGGCTCCTCAAAAGAACTGGCACATACAATCTTTGTACGTGTGTGTGTGTGTGTGGGGGGGTACTAGGGTCACACCCAGGTACTAGCGGATCCGGATCTACCCCTCCAGCTAGCAGTCTTTAAGAGGAACATAGGAAACTGAGTCACATTAAGCTGCAGGCTGTACTGTGTGGGACTCCTGTCCAGAGCAGGATGGCCTTGAATCTAGCTTTGGACGATAACTCCTGTGTTAGTTCAGCCCGGTCCTGTGGAAGACTTTTGAAAATATACTGTAATAATCCCCCCCCAAGTTTTATTTTCTGAAGTTTCTGTTATTTATAGTCAACAGAAAGCAGAAAATTTCAGAAATAAACAATTCATAAGTCTTAAAATTGTGTACTATTCCAAATAGTATAATGAAAGTTTTCACCATTCTGCTCCATTTCTGCTGGAATGTGAACCATCATCCCTGTGGCCAGCATATCTATGCTGTATATACTGCCTACCTGGGAGGGATGCAGTAGCTTTCTCTATTATCAGATTGCCATGATATTGCAGGATTTATACTCATATAATGCTTATTTTCATTAATTAGGCCTCACAGCACAAGAGCAGTGCTGCCGGTGATCTGAATGTGCCCTCGAGAAGCTGTAAAGTGCTTCCTAGAGGTGAAAAGGTAAAAGTGCTATATTTTGACACAGAAAGGAAGGGTTACTTAACTTTTATTACAGCATTTTGCTATAATTATCCTATTTTATTATTAATTATTCTTATCATTGTTAACTATACCTAATTTATACATTGGACTAAGATCAAGTTTATCATATGAGGGGTCTTGAATGTATCCTTGGTGGATGAAAGGGAAGGGACTGGTGTGCATCTGTAAATGTTCTTCCTAGTTAAGGTGGAAACAGGGAACCAGGCTTTGAGATCTCTACTATTAATGTTTTTTTGTGATGCCCCAAATTCCTATGAATCTGTCTGTGGGGGTGTGAACATTGAATAAGCACTAAGTGAAGCGTGGTACTTGTACCCTGTAACTGACTACAGAGGCCAAAGTTAGCAAATAAATCAGTAAGACACTCAGTCAAACCTGAATCTCAGAAACATGAGCATGTTTTCAATGTACACAGATCTCAGCCACTGCATGGGGCATGATTCTGTTGTTCTCTTCAATGATATCCCAGTTTCCCTGTGCGTGGTGTCCTTTATCAGGCCCACCCCCTCCTGGTCCACATGGAATCAGCTGGCTGGGCACAAGCACAGGTCGCAGGGCAGAGCACAACAGGCAGGTGGCTTCCCTTGCCTGGACCTCAGCTAACGGTCTATTTTTAAGGTCAGGTCCCGGGTCAGCAGAACATTTGCCATCAAACACTTTTTGAATTTGAATTTGTAAATTACTCATTAAAGTGTCTCCTACCGTCAGCTGCAAATAACTTGATAATTGCATAGCACTGGAGATGCTAAGGAGAAAGAAATGGAATAGTTTGTCCTTGGCTTTCAGAAAGCTCCCAGGTATTTCTGTCTTCTGTCCTGATCCCTCCATGGCGAGCTCATGGAGGAGGGCTGCAGTGGCTCTGTTCTCCCTGAGCCAGCAAGTCCATGGCTGAGCTGACCCCTGTGGGGCTGGTTTCTGGCTCATATCCAGAGAACAGGTACCAGCCTGCCCACCCAGGCTTTGGAGACCAAGGGGCAGCCTTCAGTCCAGCATCTCTTTCTGAGGCTTTAGGTAAATTTCCTTCCCCACTGAAATCTCACTGCTGGTATTTTTTTCTTTACATAAAAGAGAAGAAAATAACTAAAACTTGGTCCTTCTGTAGGAGATAAAAACAAAGTAGTATTTTATTCAAGAAGAATGTGTGTAATAACAGTAATTTGAAAACAATCACATCTATGAGGTCTTTGGCAATGCCACTCAAGAAAAGAAAACTGTGGCTGTGAAAGCTTCAGTGAGCCATAGCACTACCTTTCAGCAGCCAAGGGCCCTGGATCAGAGTTGGATAAATGGGTTTCATCAGCTCCAGACTCAGCTGTACACATGACTTTTCATTTCTAGTGCCAGTTGTATCCCCTCTGCTCATTGCCAAGGTGCTGGCTCCCTTTCAAGACACTCAGCCATGCAGAGGAGGAATGAAAAGCATTCCTTGGCAGCTTTTGAATGTCTCAAAACACAACCGGCTCTCTCCCCAGGCTGCCTGGTAGGCTCCTCTTTCTCTGCATATTGCAGAGAACTGCTGGCTGGACCAAAGTTCACCAAAGGGCCTCTGTGTACATGGAGTGAGAATTCCATAAAAAGAGGCTCAATAAGTTGCCCGAGTGAAACTGGAAATGAGTGATCCTCCTGCCTCAGCCTCCTTCAGAGTTGGGATTGCAGGCAGGTGCCACTGTGCCTGGCGAGGGAATCTGAATTTTCAGTGATCTCATCCGCTGAGGGTTGTTCTACACCCTGGAGTATAAAGGCCTCTGTGTTGTCTAGCCTCCTCGCTCTCACTCTCACCTTGCCTGTTGCTTGTGTTGTCATTTGTCGGGAGTATTGTGTGTATCTGTTCATCTCAGTGCAATTCTAAGTCAAAGGATATAAATCCCCGCCTTTTTCTGGTCCCTTCTAGTGTTCAGTCCTCTGATGATGCTCAAAAACAGTATATAGTGAATAAAGGCAATGAAATAGTTTCCTTTTGCTTAGAGATTTGCTCAAAAACCCTCCCCGGAGGATCAGGGCATGATGAATTTGTCAATTTGATTTTAAGACCTCTCTCTCTCTCTCTCTCTCTCTCTCTCTCTGTCACTATTTCTCTGACTCTATCTGTCTCTGTCTCTGCCTCTCTGTGTCTCTGTCTCTGTCTGTCTGTCTGTCTCTCTCTCTCCATGTGAGCATTGCTCTTCAGAACAAATGTTTTGAGTCAAAGGCCTCCCTTTGTCCAGCAAAAGACAACAAGGGGCATCTTTCTGGGTGACCTTGACTCAAGGAGCAGAAGGAATGTTTTTGTCCTTTTGTGGAAGCACTGTCTGGAAAGACTGCAGGATAAGGGGGGCAGGGGACTCTATGGAGGCGTGGGTGATGTGCTTGGGGTGCACCCAATGGGCTGCTAGCCAGTTGTTCTGGGCTCTTTGGTCTGTGTCAGTAGCACAGCGTGGGTTCTCAGAGCATTGCCCTGAGGGCAGGGCTTGTGCACAGGAACATCTAAGGCCTTGGGGGGTGATATTTTAGGGGGGCTGGAGGGGAATGAGGCCTTTTCTGGCTTCTGCATGGAGAAGTCCACTGTGAGAGAGCAGTGGGTTGAGGACCCTCAGGGCTTGCATCTGCTTTCTCTCCTGACTAGTGGCTCCCCTGGCAAAAGCCAAGAAAGTGACAAGAGTGTGGGAATGACAGGGAGGAAAAGGGAGGTTGGAGCACAGAACTCTAGACGCTGAGGGCTAAATACACAAACTCAGTTTGACCCCCTCTGGAATTAAAGTCCAATTTTCTACCTTCTGCATGTCCTGCCCTCTCTCTGTGTCTTCTTTTTAGTAGATGGAGTTGTCACCACTATATTTTACTTCTCTGCCTCTCTTTGGCTCACCAACTCAGTCGTCTCTCGTTGCCTCTGCTCCCCAGCCAGGCCGCTCTGATCCTGTCACCTTCAGCTTCAGCTTCTCAGTCACCCCAGCCATGAAGAGTTGAACTCAGCCTCACCTTTTCCTCTCTTACCCTGAAGCTTCTGCAAATCGTGTGTGCGTGTGTGTGTGTGTGTGTGTGTTATTAAAGACATGTCTGCACAACATCTGGCAAGTTTTTGTCCTGAATAAGTCCTCTGGGCAGAAAGAAAAAAAGGAATGGATGTGGTTTCAGCTTGAATATGAAGCCGGCGTGGGGAGTCTGACCTCTCACTGTGCTGCCCACAGCTGAGACTGGAGCCAGAGGAGAGTGGAGTAGGGAAAAAGGAGCCCTTCTCCACTGGCGGTGGGATGGAGACTGGTGCAGCCACCGAGGAAATCAGTATCATGATTCCTCAAAAAACTAGAATTAGACCCAGCTATTTCCCTTCTGGGTGTCTTTTTGGAAGAATTAAAAGCCTGATACCACAGCGGTACCTGGGCACCCACATTTACATTGCCACCATCTGTAATAACTAAATCTTAGAAACAACCCAGATGCCCATCAACCAGTGAATGGATAGAAAGATGCATGGCTTTTTTTTTTTAATGTAATGGTGTATTACTCAGCCATAAAAATATAAAATTGAGAAATTTATAGCTAAATATATGGATCTTGAGATCATAATTGCAAGTGAAATAAATCAGACACACACATGTCAATGTTACATTATCTCTCTGGTATAAAGAACTGAAGAGGTAAATAAGAACTAAAATATACAACAGATATTGTGAAACTGTTCAAATGGAAAAGGTAACTAGGGAGAGGAGGAGGACAGGAAGGAAGAGAAAGAAAAAACAAGAAATGAAGGATAAAATGAAGCAGCTTTGTGAATAGGAGGAGGAAAAAGCAATCAAGGTAAACCACAAGAGATACAAATTTCCTATAATGACTGTGATTATTATGTAGACCTAAGTTTTACCAATAAACTTAAATAATTTTTCCTTTTATTTTATGTGTTTGGTACAGGGTCTCACTATACAACTTGGACTCAGTGATCCTTCTGTTTTTAGCCTCATTAGTGCTGGGATTACAGGTGTGGGCCACCATGCCAGCACTGGCTCAGTGAGCCCCGCAGATAGGTCCAGCATGGCATGTGGGACCTGGGATCGAACCCTGATCCCAGCAACTACCAAAGAAGGTACTTAAGTCTGCTGAGATATCTTGCCAGTCCTAAATAAAATTTTTTTAAAAGTATGGCTGGTATACAAAATTCTTTATATGCTGCAGAGCTTGCAGAGCTGTGTTCTCTCAGATGAGTTTAGAACCCCAACTTTGACCAACAAGGCCCCTCTTGACTTGGCCTCTGAGCATCTCTAGCTCAGCTCTTCTTTGCCTGGAAGGGGAGCGTACCTCTGCACTGGTTCAGTTCTAGGAGGATGGCACAGTCCGCTGTGCTGTCTGGGGCCGGTCTCTGGGGCTGGGCGGGCGTGGGCGGGATCGAGAAAGATGGCGGAATCGGCTGTGCTGTTTCTGGCAGGTCTCTTCTGGTTCAGTTCTAAAACATCCTGCCAAAGTCCTACATTTAGGGGCGGGTCCTGCTGGGAAGATGCTGGCCACCGGAGTGTGGCTGGTAGGCCTGTGTTCTGTCCCTGGCTCCTTTTCCCCGCTGTCTGCTTCCTGGGCACCATGCTACAACCAGTTCTGCTCTGCTGTGGTTTCTGCCTTGGAGCCAACTGATCATGGATTGGATCCACTGAAACTGAGAGCCAAGATGAACCTGGCTTCCTTTAAGATGTGGGTGTTATGTGTTTTGTCTCAGCCGCGGGGAGATGACTAAGGCAGTGCCACAGACATTCTGAGCAACATTCCTCCCATTTCGAGTGCTCCACGTTTTGCTAACAAAAGCTTGTCCACCAGGATGTTTGGTTTGGGCCTCTTGACCATGAAATATCCATCAAAGTTTCCAGAAGGGTGGAGAAGCAAGAGTAATTTGATCATATTTCTATTTTAGGCAGATTTTGATGGTCTAAGTTGAAACATAATTGAGAAGAAAGTAGAGGGTTAGAGGAAGATCATTGTTGAAATTTATCATGAGGTAAATAAGGGGAGAATGAGTGGTGTGGCCACTTCTGCATGGTGGGGAGTCTGAGGCCATAGAATTAAGAGATGGTGTTGAGGGTGGCATGTAGGAGAGTCAAGAGTGGGCCTTAGGTTTCTAGCTTGGGCAAATTGGGGGTGGTGATCTACTGACAATGAGGTTGAAGAAGGAAGAACCTTCCTTGGGGAGAAAGATGATGGATGTCTCACTTGCTTTTTCCTCATTGCTGGGACAAAATACCTGACACCCAAAGTCAAGGAAGAAAAGGTTTATTTAGCTCGGTTAGTAGAGGTTTCAGTCCATACATGGCTGGCTCCAAGGCAGAGCAAAACATGGCAAAGGGCAGCAATTCATGGCAGCCAAAAACAGCAAAGAGCAAAGCGAGTTATGGGGGCTGTGGAAGCCTCTCTCCCTTCCTTATATCGTATTCAGGCCATTCATCCCAAGGTGGGTGTAGTACCTCTGATGAATATATGCATCCCAGCATTGGATCATGAATTAATTAAAAACTCTGGAAACTGCCCCATAACTGCATGAGGCTTTGGGAGGACAATTAGGCATAAACCATAATAATGAGTTGAATTAGTTTTGCATAATCTGAATTTGAAGTAATTTTGCATATTCAAAATGGACTGTTGCAATGATAAATTTAGCAGTGATTGAATGATGTAAATAGCTAAGTCTGGAGGAAGTGTTTATTGAGTTTGATGACTATTGTAACCAGCTAGTTGATGATGGTAAGGTTGGTGAGGTCAGAAATTAGTTGCTGTGGGTTGTAGAATGTGTAAGAGCTTAAGCAGTGAAGCCAGAGAGGGCAGACAGAACTTATTTTTAAAGACAGCCAGTGTGAAGGAGAGCATTCTAATAACTTGAGCGGGAGGCAGACTGGAGTGGCTGTTCTAGCAAAGGAATGATCCGTGCACTAGGCAATGGCAGAGTAGTGAGGGGACTCAGAGTAGGCTGCTCAGCATGGGGGAGGGTGAAAAGCCAGCATGGGTGCAGGGGGATGGTTACAGGAATGAGAAAGAACTCCCACCTTGGGATTTATTTTCCCCTGAGAAGAAGGAAACAAGGTCAACAGGACACTTATTGTCTGAGGAGAGTAGAGAAGGGGAGAAAGCTGCTAAGGGAAACCACAGGTTTTCTGGTGATTGTAGAATTCTCCTTCTTATGGTCTGTGAGTAATCTCTGTTGCTTTCACTCTGCCACTGTGTCGCACACTGTCTGTGCCTCCCTCAGAGCACCGGCCACTTCCTCATTCCTTCCTCTGTCTGTGAGCCTCTCAGCTCTGCACTAGTCTGTGGTGAGCTCTTCCAGCAGAATGTCTTTCCATTCTGCACAGCCCTGTGACCACAGTACTTCACACTGAAGGGGACCAACAGTCCTTTCTAAAACAAGTCAATGAGCACAGGCTAACCTTGTAGAAGCAGCAGGACACTTATCCATGACATGACCAATGTTTATTAGAAGGCAGGGATATGTCCAGGGTGCTTCGAGGGCAAGACCCTTGTTATTCAGGAGCTAGAAATACAGATTTAAGAGTCATTAGCATTTATAAATAGCCAAGTTCACAGAAATTTGACCCCCATGTCCTGTTCTCTGTTAGATGCTCTAAAGTCCCTTATAGCCAATTGAATTTTAGGTCTTGGGGCAGGATTCTCAGTGGGTCAGACTCAGCATCCTCTTTCATTAAAACAGATTCTTATACCCATTAGTTTATTGAGGTGAGATTCTTTGATAGTAGAACACACCATTACATATGATTTTAAAAATATACCTGGTTTCCTAACTGTAATAAAAGGGGGGATATGAAGTAAAGCTATTTGTAATAAAAGGATGTGTTTTTCCCTACTGCTCAAGCCTACTGTATTAGTCAGGGTTTTGCTAGAGGAACAGACATAACGCGAGCTGTACAAAGGTGGGTGTATGATTGGCCACAGAGTTGGGTGAGGGAGCACAGAGAGGGCATCTGTACACTAGAGACTGAAGGATTCAGTCCAAGGTCTGGAGCTCACTGCAGTGTTCTGTGAAAGGAGACGATGTCCATACCAACTGTGAAGACTGGTGCTCCTACAGGGAAATGGAATGCCTATCTTTAAAAAAATGTATTTAGTACAGGGTCTACAGGGTCTCACTACACAGATCGGACTCATAGTGATCCTCCTGTTTTCAGCCTCCCAAGCGCTGGGATTACAGGTTTGTGCCACCATGCCCAGTCTCAATCATTGTCTCTGTGTGTCCTGGGGGTGAGGATCAAACCCTGATCCCTGCGTTTGCCTAAGCAGGGGCTTTAATCTGCTGAGCTATCTGGCTGGCCCTGGAACACTGTCTTAAACTTTTTTTATATCTTGTAAGTGATGAGTCACTCTAGGGTGGGACCTCCATATCCTGTGGTGTGCAATTGCTGAGCTGATTTAGTTAAGCTTTTATCTTCTTAAGTTGATGCAATTGGTCCTCTACTCCTTCAGTACTTAGATGAGAGAGTTTCAAAGTTGGTGTGCATCTAAAACATCTGGAAACCACACTAAACTACAGACCCGGATTCAGGGGGTTGCGGTGGAGCCTGAGCTCGATCACAATCATGTTGCAGATGCTCCTGGTCTGCGGGTCACTCTGAATAGCAAGGAACGTGGTTGCACAAGGAAACACGCTATGCTTTCCTCATCTCATAATCAGTGCTGTTGGGTTTAGGGCAGGTAATATATATTTGTTGATCTCTTCTTTAGAATTGACATCTTGAGATGCATATATTCAGCAGGAGTGTGATAGTTTCAAAGACAAATTTACACAGAAGTGTCCTTTTGGCTGAGTCAGACACCATGATGTAATTTACAAAAATGACCAACACAAACAGACAAGCCCCTGGGGAACCTTTTAGGAGAATGAATCATCAGTTTCCACTACAGTTCCATAGTTGGATAATTCAATACTTAGAAAATATTCCTTTATATAAAAAGTATAAGCCCTCACCTCAGAAAACTATGACTAAATTTTATACCTACATCCATGATTGCTGAAACTTTTAAGTCATATAAGACAGTGGTTAATTTTTATTATGATCCCTTGTCTCGTGTGTTACATATGTCTCACATGTCTATAGTTCTGCCTTTGCCCAATAATGGTGCTGCCCAGTCATTCAAACTATCAAAAACACCCCCTCAAGCTTCCATAATACCTGTACTGAGAATCACTAACTTTGAGGAATTAAGGATAAAGAGCTACAGTTGGAAGCAAATTGCATTGGATCCCACCCCCACTTCTGCCACATATAGAAGATGCATTTTCCTGGCAAGGCACCACAACCAGTTTACATCCACTAAGCTGAGTTTGAAAATCTGAAATTGCTTAGTGGACACAAATGGCTCACACCACAAATCTGTTTTGCGTGACCAAGAGGACTGAAGCTACACATTTTTTCAAGATGCTGCCTAGAATGGAATTAGACTATTCCAGGCCCAAATAAGTGCTAGTCATGTTTCTACTAAAACTACTGAGCGAAATCAGAGTCATGGCCCTGTTCTTGACCATCCTTGTTGAGCAGTAGACACTTGGGGGTAGCTTCTACTAGCTGCTGACTCTTCCTCCAGCTGTGCCGCATGTCAAGCCCTTTGTGCTTCCTCTGCTCGTGTTTTTGCTTTTGCGGAAAAGCTCTTTTGGGCCTCAAGGTCTTTTATACACTCTCTGCCATGCCTACTTTCTATTCTATTTGTCCTTTGGATCCAGTTTGATCCTTCTTTAGGGATCTCCCTGGCTTCTTCTTTTCTTCTTCCTCTTCTTCTTCCTCCTCTGCTTCCTTCTTTTCTTCTTATTTCTTCTTCTCTTCTTCTTCTTCTTCTTCTTCTTCTTCTTCTTCTTCTTCTTCTTCTTCTTCTTCTTCTTCTTCTTCTTCTTCTTCTTCTTCTTCTTCTTCTTTCTTCTCATTTGTATTTTAGAGAAGGGTCTACCTGGTGTTCAGGGTCTCACTACTAGATTGGACTCAGTGATCCACCTGTTTACAGCCTCCCAAGAGCTGGGATTACAGGCATATGTGCTACCATGCACAGTCTCAATTGCTGTCTTAGTGAGCCCCAGGGGCGGGGCTGGCATGGCAGGCCATTTAGTCCACTGAGCTATTCAGCTGGCCCTCAGGGACCTCCCTGGATTCAAAGATTGATCTCTCCTGCTGTACTCTCACGTCATCTTGCACTCACCCTGGAAAACACCAACCACAATAGTGCTGATTCAAAATTTGTCCTTAAGTTGGCTTTCCTTTCTGGATGCAAATTTCTGAGAGCACAGGCTATCTGTTTGACATTTTAGTCCTGGGTGCCTCAAGTAGTGCGTGGCACCCTGTGGATGCTTCAAACTCATTTGATGAGTGTGTGTGAGCCACAGGGAAGGCCAGGAGTCTGAAATAGGCTTTACCTTAACTAAGAATAAGGACCCAGTGAGTTATTCTACAGTAAAGTCTAGAATGTGGTGAAGTTGACTTACGTGGACTGTCTAGTTTCCAGCAATTCTGTTTGGTGTAGATAGCTATATCACATGGCACTGGATCAGCTGCCACTGAGACCAGGAGCTGGCGATGCAGGAAGTGAGGATGACTTAGGAGGACAAGGTGCAGGATTCTGGTGGGGACAGATCAGAGAGCCTGCTGGGGAGCCAAGGAGGATACTTCTTGTTCTGCCTTGTTGAGAAGTGAATTTATATTAAAGCAGGGCCCACATGGATTTCCACTATCTGTTGTTTCTGGCTTTTGGACAGGTTTATTAATCTCTTCCTCCTATAATTGCCCCACCTGTACACCAGAGCTTGGTCCATTTCACAAACTTGCTAGAGCATTAAAACTGGCAAATCAGGTGAAGACCCTGGTGCACTGTGAAGTCCTACACAGTTCATGCTGCACTGCTATGACATCACCTCTTCCCAAGCACCTTTCTCTATACTGTCTGCTATAAACCTTGAAAAGAGATGGTGAGGCAGGGGATTTTGCTTCCTCTTATATGATTTCAGGCCATAGAAGCTGTAAGATAGTGAATGTGTGTTGTTATAAGCTACGGAGTTGGAGTCATTTTTATACATCAGTGAATAAGTAGTAGTCTGTCTGGCCACTCATTTGTAAATGTCTGTTGAATGAATGAGTGAATGATTGTTGTGGCCTGAGTCTCCTGAATAGGACTAGGAAAGTGAGTGCCCAAAATACCAAGATCAAGCCTATAATTTGTGTAACTCTCATCTTTCAGGGCTGCAGAGCAAACCTCAAGTAGAAAGCCTGTTTGCGTCCAGAAACTGAGGCTATTCTATGCAAGTGGTCTTCCCTTTCTCAAGACTGGCTCTTTAGCCTTCTGGCACTCAGGAGTCTCCCAACGAGATAGATTTTATAAGTCAATACCCATGTTTCAGATAATGCATATGTTCTTCAACCACATACTCCCTTTTCTTCGTTATTGTGATGTCATACTTTTATGGCAAAACTCCCAAATAGAATAATTCATAGATTATGAGTACACTTCATGAATATACAGGATGCCATATAAAATAACATAAATGTTTCCTAATAGAATTAATACACTTTCCAAGCAGTTCAGCTTGAGGCAATTATTGCACTTCCTGGGAGATACAAATTACTTTGCCCTTAGCCTCATGCCAAATAACCCCCCTAAGACACACACTAATTATCCAGAAATACACTGCCTGCCATAGCTCATTGACTAATTGACAATCAGTTTAAAACTTCAGCAAAATATCTTAAAACCTAGGCTTCACATTTAGCACGGAAACCAATTTTGTTTATCTCCTCATTTTGGTCTGCCTCATTGGCAAAGTGGTAGCATGGTCTGTAAGTAATGCCTGAGCAGGCTTATTATAATGATCAATGGTAAAGGAAGAACATTCCATCATGCCGCATAGCATTTCCATCTCTCATTTCTGTGATTCTATTAAGAACAATTACCAATAATATATCCGTTAATGTGATACAAAAATAGAATGCAACCATGGATGGAATAGTTGCTGCTGATGTGGTCTGTTGAGCTCAGCTGTCACCAACTCCTTTCTCAGGCACTTTCCAATGTGGCCTTTGTAGGCTCTGTGCCCTTTGCATTCTGATCCAAGAACTCACACCCAGAGTTCATGTTGTATCTACATGCATGCCTCCTGCCTCAAAAGTAGGTCACAGACAACAGCTAAATTCTTGGGAATCATTATGTAGTATATGTTTTTTTTTTATTTGGAAATAATTATTAGGGACCTAACACCTTTATAAAGCTATGACTGCTAGAGTCTTTCTAAATTTCATTTCTAATCATCTCAGTCTTACCAGTGGTTGACATTATCACAATCCCTTACTCTGGATTTGCCAAAAGAGTCCAGTGTTATAGAGAAGTGCACCCAAATTTCAAAGAACTGATTCATAGTTGAATACCTGGGATATGACTCACCTACCTTCTTGATATAGATGGTACAGAACAAATCTGGGTAGGACAGAGCTATGGAAAAGGCGATCATTGTGAGGTTATTGGACAAGCATTTTGGTAGTTTTGCTTGGTGCAATGAGGAGTGGCTTGAACAATTAGGAAATTATTTTTCATGCACAGTAAGTCTTTTTATTATTATTATTATTATTTTTATTTTTATTGAAGAACAAATAGCAATGAGACAGTTTCAAGACAAATTAACCAGAAAACTTCGATAAATTAATACATTGCAAAATGTTTTTGTAATGTTTTGGTGTCGTACAAGGTGCATACATGATATTATACTTACAGACATTATTATAGCAGATGTCTCTAATCAGTGAATGAAGAGAGTGTAGCTATATACTTATCTTATTTTTTATAGCTGAATTATATCACATATTCAATAATTAATACTTTCTACCTTGTTATCTCCCTAGTGTTTGTCCATAGTACTACAAGCCAACATACTATCTTGTCCAACCACCATTAGTGAAAATCTTGCTTCTCATAGAATATGCAGAATCACGGCATATTTATCCTAACTGTACTGTTTATACACACACATCATGATTCTTCCTGTGTATATACCCTCCCTTTTTTTGTCTGAACCTGTCAAAGATGAGCATTCCACTGTCATTAAACCAATTTAGGTGCCTGAAATCGGCGACACAATCCAACACAGTCCAGGATTCCACAATAATAGTGAGTTATCTGAAGAAGTTGTTGGCTATAGCCATTTACAGCTCAACTTATTATTATGGTCCCATATTATATACCTCATTTTTATACTTTTCTTCTGGATGGTTAAGACCGAGATAGATCAAGACCTATATACCAAAAGATGTAGCTTTTGTTTCTGATGAGGTCAGTGAAGTCCCCTCAATGTTTATCTTGTAATCCTGTACCTTACTCTGTAGACCCTTCATCTGTGTCATCCATGCAGACGAGTCACAGCCAATGCTTGACCAGTTTACTCTCTGTGAGAGCCTGACAGAAAGTTTGCTCTCCATGTGACTCTCCCTAAGCACACTATAGATCATCAATCTCTTTCCTCTGTGGCTTCATAATCTCCTTGATCAGAAAATTTGGGACACAACTGAGTTTCATGATGTTACAGCATAGGTTCTCCTATGCCCTGAGTCTTTGCTGACCTTGAAAGCCTAGGGCCAAAATGTTGGCTGGCCTTGCGGCTCTTCTATTTATCCAGTTTTGATCTGTGAACTTAGGTTGTTAACCATCCAGAAGAAAAGCTAATTAGTACCTTGCAGCATATACCATTCAGTTTGCCCAAACTATCTGACTCAATTGTTTTTAGTTATTGTTGTACATTTCTATTTGAATTTCTTCTTTTCACTTCTTATACTAGGGAGACTATACACTATTTGCACATGTGTGTCTGTTTTATTTTACTTACGAGTATATGTTAAAGTGGCATCCACTTCAATATAAATGCTTCCAGTTTATCAATCTTTATAGCTGAGTAATTCTCCGTTATATAGAAATACCACATCTTTTTCAACCATTCCTCATATGATGGACATCTTGGTTGTTTCCAAGAATGTGCTATCACAAATTGTGCTGCTATAAACATAGGTACACATATATCACTATGATATAATGTTTTCAGTACGTCTGGGAAAATTTCCAGTAGGGGGATAGCCGGCTTGAATGGGATTTCCAGTCCTACTCTTTGAGGAGTCTCCACACTGACCTCCATAATGGTTGTACCAGTCTACATTCCCACCAGCAGTGGAGAAGTGTTCCCTTTTCCCTACAACCTCTCCAACATTTGTTGTTGGTTGATTTCCTTATGATAGCCATTCTTTCTGGAGTGAGATGGTACATCAGTGTTGTTTTTATTTGCATTTCACGGATGGCTAGTGATGTGGAGCATTTTTTCATATATTTATTTGCTTCTTTAATTTTGTCCTCCAAGAAGTGTGCATTCATCTCACATACCCACTTCTGAATTGGGTCTTTAGATTTAAGGGCCCTGTTATATCTTAGTTCTTTATATATTCTAGACAGCAGACCTTTGTCTGATTGCTTATTAGTTAGGATTTTTTCAAAATCTATGTGTTGTCTTTTCATTCTGTTGACAATTTCTTTTGATGTGCAGAAACTTCTCAAGAAGAGTTGATCCCAGTTGTTGATTCTTTCAAGTGTTTCCCATGCAAATAATATGTTTGTTCATGAACTCTTTACCTACCCTTATGTCTTCAAGAGTTCCTCTTACTTTCTCTTCCAAGAGATTGAGTGTTTCTGTTTTAATGTCTAGATTTTTAATCCATTTTGACTTTAGCTTAGTGCATGGTGAGAGAGCTGGGTCAAGTTTTAGTTTTCAGCATGTAGAAAGCCAGTTTTTCCAGCACCATTTGTTAAAGAGGCTATCTTTCTTCCAGTAAGCTTGTTTGGCCCCTTTGTCGAAGATCAGATGGATGAGTGTGTTTGTAGATGCCTTTGTCTTCTAATCTCTTCCATTGATCTGCAGGTCTCTTTCGTTGCCAATTCCATGCTGATTTTTATCACAGTGGCTTTGTAGTATAATTTCAAGTCAGGAATGGTGATGCTTCCTGCCTTGTCTTTATTGGCCAAGATTGCCTTTGCTATTATAGGTCATTTGTGGTTCCAAATAAATCTTAGGAATGATTTCTCTAGGTCTAGGAGGTATGTTGGGGCAGTTTGATAGGGACTGAATTAAATCTATACAGCAATTTTGGGAGTATGGCCATCTTCACGATGTTGGTTCTTCCTATCCAGCAGCATGGAATACATTTCCATTTTCTGAAATCCTCTATAATCGCTTTTCTTAGGGTATTGTAATTTTCTGTGAAAAGATCTTTGACTTCCTTGGTTAAGTGAATTCCAAGGGATTTCATTTTCCGCGGTGCTATTGTAAAATATATTGTTTCTATTGTTTCCCTTTCAGTGTGCTTGTTATCTGTGTAGAGTCAATACTTTTGAGTATTGACTTTGTATCCTGCTATGCTACTGAATTTCTTTATCAGTTCTAGTAGTTTCTTGGTGGAATTTTTGGGGTCTTTCAAGTAAAGTACCATGTCATCTGCAAATAGTGATAATTTAACTTCTTCTTTACCTATTCTTATTCCTTTTATTTCTCCCTCTTTTCTAATGGCTGTTACTAATGATTCCAAAACTATATTGAATAGGAGGGGTGATAGAGGACATCCTTGTTTTGTACCTGATTTAAGAGTAAAAGATTTCAGTTTTTCCCCATTTAGGATTATATTACCTTTTGGGTTGTCATTGATGGCTTTTATCAAGTTAAGGTAGAGTCCATCTATTCCAATTTTCTGTAGGACTTTGAACATGGATGAGTGTTGGACTTTGTCAAAAGCTTTCTCTGCATCAGTTGAGATGATCATGTGGTTTTTAGATTTCAGTCTATTAATATAGTGTATTACATTTATAGATTTTCGAATATTGGACCATCCTTGCATCCCTGGGATGAATCCTACCTGATCATGGTGTATGATCTTCTTGATGATTTGCTGTAATCTATTTGCTTGGATTTTATTGAGTATTTTTGTGACTATGTTCATGAAGGTGATTGGGCTGTAGTTCTCCTTTTTGGTTGTGTCTTTCCCTGGTTTTGGAATCAGTATAATATTTGCCTCCAGAAATGATTTTGGGAGGACTGCTTCCTTTTCAATTTCATTGAAGAGTTTGAGGAGTGTAGGGATTATATGTTCTATAAATTTCTTGAAGAATTCAGCTGTGAATCCACCTGGACCTGCAGTTTTCTTTGTCGATAGTCTTTTTATTACATTTCGTATTTTGTTGACTGTTATTAGCTTATTGAGAGTTGTTATATCTTCTTGGTTCAGTTTTGGTAATTTGTACCTTTCAAGGAATCTGTCCATTTCTTCTGTGTCTTCTATTCTGTGAGCATAAGATTCTCGAAGTAACTATTGATAATCTTCTGAATTTCCTCTGGGTCTGTGGTGATTTCACCCTTTTCATTCCTTATTGCATGTACTTGAATTTTCTCTTGCCTCTTTTTGATGAGGTTGGCTAGAGGCTTATCCACTTTAGTTAGTCTTTTGAGGAACCAACTTTTTGATTTTTGGATTCTGTGAAGTGTTTTCTTCACCTCAATTGAATTAATTTCTGCTCTAATCTTTATGATTTCTTCCAGTCTTTGCACTCTAGGTTTCGTTTGCTCTTCTTTTTCGAGTTGTCAGAGGTGCAACATTAGGGTGTTCATTTGTTCCCATTCTGTTTTCCTAATGTGTGAGTTCATAGGTATGATTTTCCCTGTAAGAACTGCTTTCATCGCATCCCATAAATTCCAGTAAGTTGTGCTTGAATTTTCCTTGAGTTGTAGCTATTGTTGAATTTCTTTTTTATTTCTTCTGTGACCCATTGATTGCTGAGTAGGGTATTGTTTAATTTCCACAAATTTATTGGGTTTTTCTGGTTTCCTTTGTCATTTATTTCCAGTTTCATTGCACTGTGGTCAGATAATATGCATGGGATAATTTTTGTTTTCTTGCATGTACTTATGCATGACCTCTGGACTAGTATGTGGTCTATTTTGGGAAATGACCCATGTGCAGCTGAAAAAAATGTGTATTGAACTATGGTTGGGCGGAACACTCTGTATATTTCCACCAGGTCCATTTGTTCCAAGCTCTGGTTCAGTCTGCTACTTCCTTGCTAATTTTTTGTCTGGTTGATTTAGCTTTTTGAGATAAGGGGTTATTAAGGTCTCCTGTTAAGACTGTGGTCTTAGATATTAGGTTTTTCATGTTCATTAAGATTTGTCTTACATAGTTGGGTGCTGCTGTGTTTGGTGCATAGGTATTTATGAGTGTTACCTCGTGCTCTTGAATTTTCCCCCTGACCAATATATAGTGGCCTTCTTTGTGTCTTTTGATCCTTCTTGTTTTGAAGTTGAGACTGTCTGAGAACAGAATTGCTACTTGTGCTTTTTTTCTGAGGTGCTGGGGCATGTAGTATAGTTTTCCATCCTTTGACTTTAAGCCTATGAATGTCTTTTTGAGTTACGTGTGTTTCTTGTATATAGGATATTGTTGGGTTTGTTTCCTAATTCACTGTGCCAGTCTATTTCTTTTAATTGGTGAATTGAGTCCATTTACATTGATGGTTATAATTGCAATTTGTTGACTTATGTTTGTCATGATATTTACCTGCTTTTGTTTACTCCTTTGTATCCTGTGTATAATTGTTTGTCCTGTTTAGTGAGTTCCTTTTGTTCTCATTTGTGGAGTTCTGGTCATTGTGGTCTCTCTCTAGAACATCTTTCAGCAGCCTGTGAAGGGATGGCTTTGTCACCATGAAATTCTTTAGTTGTTCTTTGTCATGGAAGTATTTCACTTCTCCATCAAACTTGAAAGAGAGTTTTGCAGGGTATAGTAGTCTGGGCTGGAATTTTTTTTCATGTAGGACTTGAAGAACTCTGCTCCATGCTCTCCTTACCTTCATTGTTTGTGTAGAGAAGTCAGCTGTAATTCTGATGGGTTTTCCTTTGAATGTGAGCTCCTTCTTCTCTCTCGCAGCTTTCAGTATATTATTTTTGTGTTGGATTTCTGCGATCTTAACTATTATATGTCTCAGTGTGTTTCTACTTGGGTTGAAGTTATTTGGTGTTCTGTATACTTCAGTGACCTGAATGTTGGATTGTTTCCTCATATTTGGTAAGTTTTGTGTGATTACTTCTCCCCAAATTTTTTTATGTCATTTGTATTGACTCCTTCATTCTCGTTGATACCAATTAATCTCACATTGTTCATCCTGGCGTCATCTTGCAGGTGATGGATTATTCTTACTGCATTCTCATTGTTTTTAAGAGATCCTTTCTCACCTTTTCACTCGCTGCAGCAGCATCTTCAAGATCTGAAACTCTGTCTTGGGTTTCACTCAAATGGTTTTGTAGACTTGTGATGATATTTTTAGTTCTTCTATATCTCTTCGACTCTGTTTCATGCATTCTATTTATTTTCTGTATTGCTCATTCAAGGAATCCATCCTATGACTGATCTCTATTTTTTTTTATCCATGTCTTTTTTAGAGGTAGTATTAATTCTTTTTCTGCAGAGTTTCTTCCAAGTTGGGTGTCCTCTATATATTTTCAGACTTGTTTCTGTATTTTAGATGCTATGATTTCAAAGAATTCTTTTCTTTCAAAGAATTCTTTTTTGATTTTAGAAATCATTTCTGCTTTGAGTTCCTCATGACCTTTCTGCTGTTCTTTCTTTGCTTCAGATGCTGTTAATTCACACGTTTCAGCCAGAATAGTGCTCTCTGCACTTGTTCTGGGTGAACATTGGTTTTCCCCCTGATGTTTCTGGATTTGATTCTTTATTTCAGATGCTATGTATTCAGATATTTCTTTTTTTACTTCAGGAATTAATTCTCGTCTGAGTTCCTCTATACCTTTCTGCTGTTGTTTCTTTGCTTCCATATCTCTTAATTCGTTCATTTCAGCTGAGCTAGTGTCCTCTGCACTTACTGGTGCACTCAAGGCCTGAGATTGCAATTTTCCCCTTGTCTTTGTCATTTTGTATAGCACTGACCTCTGACCTTCGGTGTAGAGCTTTGGTGCAGCTATAACCTTAGTGTGTAATGAGATTCGGGTGCCAGTCTATTAAGTTTGAGATTATCCAGTTATATCTGTTCTGGAACTAGCTGTTGTGTTCAGTTCCTTTTTGTTGAAGCTCCTTGGTTCCCCTCTGTTGGTTCCCTAGTTAGGTGAGCATGAATCAAACAGGGATGCAGAGTGAGTAGTGAAAATTCCCACTATCTTAGCTGGCTTTGGGGCAAGGATCCAGAAAGTTGCTGGAGTCAGCCCTGGTGTCTCAGGCAGGTTGCTCTCTATGTGAGCAGGCCTGGGCTTTGGTGGATCCGCTGGGCTCCCAAAAGGATAGTGGATGTTCTTGTTAACTGGGTAGGCTGTCCTGGGTTAGCCAAGCTGTGCTGGGTCTGGGGCCAAGGGACGGAACTGGAGAAGGCTGGGAAAGGTCCCTCCAGCACAGCAGGCCTGGAGCTGTCACTCACCGGTCGAGCTGTGCTGGGCCTGGGGGTGCGGGCATGGTAAGTCTTTAAGAGGTAAGAAGTCAGGGGCTGACACTATGACTCTGTCATGGGTTTAAAGATCAGTAGTGTGTGTGTGTGGTGTATTTGTGTGTGTAAATTTTTTTGTTTTGGTGGAACTGGGGATTGAATTCTGGCCCTTGCACTTGCCAGGGAAGAGCTTATTCTACTGAGCCATTTCCCTGCCCCTGTATGTGTAAATTCATTACAAATATATTGGTGCCAAGAGTGTGTGGCATCCAGCCTTGCATGGTAATAAAGTGTGCATCACAATACTCTGCCATTCAGTGTTCTCGCCATGGTTGATTCCCACACGATGCTTTCCTGGTATTTTTCTGGACTCTTCTGCACATAGGTAAGCTGTGGCTGCTGTTCAGTCTTGACATGACAAAATCTGACTATTCATGACTGTTTGGTGTCTTAGTCACTTTTCTCATTGTTAAGACAAAGTACTCAATGCCTAAGGTTATTTAGCTCACTGTTTGTTTATGGGACATGCCTTGGTAGAACATGATACAGGGGCAACAGTTCAGAGTGGCAGAAAAAGCAACAAAAGAAAGGGAAGCCTTTTAAAATTGATTTATTTGATGCAGGATCTCACTATGCATTTTGGACTCCTAGTGATCCTCCTGTCTCAGCCTCCCGAGTGCTGGGATTATAGGCATGCACCACCATGCTCAGTTTTGGTGGCCAGCATGGTGTGCCCAGGTTACCTGAACTGGTATAGCACACGGTTCTGAGGATTGAACCTGGGTCCTTGTGCCTGAAAGACAGGTGCTTAGACTTCCAAGCTATCTGCCTAGCCCAGACAAGCTTCTTTCCCTCTCATATTGTATACAGGCTCCCTGCCCTAGGGGGTATAGTATACCCTTAATCTTAGCTTTGGACTATGGATCAGTCACAAACTCTAGAATCAGCCACCTCTGAGAAGTCTGCCCCACATGATTGTATGAAGCTTTGGGGGAGATATCTAGATACAAAGCATAACATTTGGTTATGGTATGAATTCAGTTATTAACTCACGAGGGTAGGTAGTTCAAACATGTGTGTTGGTTGATACTTTTATCTATTATCAAACAATTTGGGTTATGAACAGAGAAGCTGAATGTTGAGATTTCACTTGTTCATCAATGACATGAGATTTCTTTACCAATGGAATAACAGCTGTTGATATCTGAAGAATATTTACTCAATTTTCTGCTATTCTCTGTGTAATGGATACAGACACAACTTCTAATTTACATTAACATTTTCTTTATCACTTTCATGAATCTAGATGAGAGATTGGTAAAGCCTTTCAATAAAAGGCTAGAAAACTTCATGCTTTATGGACCACAGTCTCTTCTTGTTCTTCCTTTCCCTCCCTTTTCTCCCTTTCTCAATAATTCTTTGAAAACTATAAAACCTTGTGGGTCAAACAAAAACACGGTGAGTGAGATTCAGTCTACGTGTGGTAGTTGGTTGACCACTCATCTTGACAGTCAGCAACACAATAGATAAGCACTTATCTAGAATGTTTGTTCATTTCTGTTGTGAAAATACTCTGTAAGCCATCTGTGTGAGAGTACTGAACATGGAGTTGGAAAGAGATGCATACCAACATGCTATTAAGTAGTATTTCTACAATATCGATGTAATATATATCTTCCAAGGCACATAGCATAATAAAATTATAGCAAACTTATAGAATTTGAGCATTATTTCTTTACTTTTATTTTTGGTACCAGGAATTGAACTCATGTCCTCATGCTTGCCAGGTAGGCACTGTATTGCTGAGCTATACTCCTAGCTCCATATTCCTTTGTGATAAGACATCTAACTATAAGCTTCTCTGATCCAATTTTTGAGTGTGGCTATATTTAACAATTCACTGAAAATTCCTGAAAACCTCCATGTACTATGAGCTTCTGAGTGTGGGCTGTGGCACATCCTTAGGGAGGGCCACTGCTTCTTTATTTTTGTTAGAGCTCCCCAGGGACTCCAATGTATGACTGCCGCTTTAAGAACACCAGGCTCTTCTGAGGCTGTACCCGAAGGCCCAGTGTGTGCCTTCCTTCATTTCTTTCAAATATATTGATAACAGTTTTCCAGAGTCTTTGATTAAGCCATAGAGTTTCTCTTTGCCCATCCAGCATCAATTCCTGACCTTGTCTCAACCAAGTTTTCGTTGCCTGGGCAGCCTGGCCAAGTCCTCTGCAATGATTAACCACTTTTACTGTTTCTCTGCCTGTGTAATTTGCCAGCTGCAACCTGGGATATTTATTTGCAACTTCTGTGGTTCCCCAGCTTTTCCTTCCCCTAGAAAACAGAGCCTGGAACACATGGTGCCCCCCAGATAGGAGGAGAATGAGCCATCCGAGGTAGCCATGTTTCTCCAGGGGTTCATGAACTGGGGATTTGCGTGTGTGACCTCCGTCATCTTCCAGTTCCCCTTGTGCTGACCTCCTGGTGCTCAGCCCTTGCGAACAGTTAGCTTCAGAGCAGGGTGCTCTGTAGGGGACTGGAAAACAGCAGGAAGAAAAAAGCCTGAGTAGCCCTGGCCTTCTTTTTTCCTTTCTCTCTTTCTTTCTTCTTTTCTTTCTTTGGTACAGGGTCTCACTATGCGGCTTGGCCTAGCAGTGATCCTTCTGTTTTCAGCCTCCCAGTGCTGGGCTTATAGGCGTGCACCACAACTCTTAGCAGCTGGCTCGCACACTGGTGGGGGGGCAGGGCCAGCATGGCATATGGTGGTGCCAGGGATTGAACCCTGGTCCCTGTGGTTACCTAATCAGGTACTTGGTTCGCTGAGTTATCTCACCAGCTCTTCTTTCTCCTTTGGACAGGCCCAGTAGTGTACATGTTGTCTTCTGGGCTGAGTCCTCTTTTACAGCTTTGGCTCCCAGGCTGCCCTGCCTTCTGGGCACTGATAACCTCACCTGCCCTCTTTGTCCCTCTACCCCTAGGAAACAACTTCCAACTGGTGCTAATCTTTGTCTAACCATCCCCTTCACTATTTTCCCTCCTTCAAAAATCTTCAAAACAAGTTACTGTATTAAAATCCCTTCTCTGGGAAGCTGAGGCAGGAGGACTGAAAATTTGAGCACAAGCTGGGCAGTTGTGGAACTTAAAGAGACCTTGGATTAAGCTGGGCATGGTAGCACAGCCTGTAATACTAGCACTTGGGAGGCTGAGGCAGGAGCATTGCTGCTAGTTCAAAACCAGCCTGGACTACAAAAGTAAGTTCAAGGTCAGCCTGAACTGTATAGTGAGACCCTGTTTCAAAAAGACCAAGAGAGTGAGAGTGAGAGTGAGAGTAAGAGAGCAAGAGAGAGAGAGAGAGAGAGAGAGAGAGAGAGAGAGAGAGAGAGAGAGAGAGAGAGAGAGAAAAGTCAAAAGGACTAGAGATATAATCAGTGGGAAAGATAGTCCCTAGTACCATAAGAAACATATTAAACAAATGATAAAATGAAATCTCTCTTCAGCTCCTCTGTTAGCAGAATCTTGTCAGATGTAGCTAGAAACACACCAAGGAGTCTGCCTCTTGCACTGTGGAGTAGCCTGGCTCTGTCAGAGGCTTTGGAGGAGGGACGAGTTATAGAATGGTGTTTTGGGAAGGTTCACTTAGCAGAAGTATGGAGGTCTCAGGAATACCCTAGGGAACTGGTGGTAGCCTCAGTAAGGTGGTAGCCCAGGAACATTCGGTAAGTCTGTGCAAAGTTTCATGTACACACAAGCAAGCACAAGGTATGCTCCAGGTCAACAGAGGAGAGAATGGTGGCATATATCAGATGCGCCACAGAGTTCCAAGGTATGTTAAGGATCCATGGGCTGGATGTCGGGGAGCCAAACAACTCAGGGTCCCGCCAACCCACAGTGCTGAGAGGAGCACAGTAGAAGGCCGGGTGGGCAAGAGAACCCAACAATCAAGACAGCTGGCGACGTCCTCAGCTTCACAATAGTAGGAAGCTATCAGCCCCTGGGGTATATGGTCATGGGGACAGTGACATCCTAGAACAGCTGGTGTCCTGCAGGAGGGCTCTCTCTGTGCAAGCAGCATGCTGGAAGAAAACAGGCTCTTCAGAGACCAGCTGTGAAAGCCAGGGTTCAGGGAGAGCCCACTGCAGTCCTCTCTGTCCACCCTGTGACTGCCCACAGGTGCCTTCCCTGGCCTTGAATCCATCTGGCAGGTGGCAGTCAAGGAAACTTGGCGACATGGTTATGAGGGCCAGAGCAGGATCAAGATCGCAGGTCACTGGGTGGACAGGGACAGCACTGGGTGAATAGAGAGCAAGCAGTGCTTGGCCACGCTGCCCAGAGGGCCCGGAAATGCAGTGAGGGGCGGTGTGATTCATGCTTCATTCTGGATTCTGCTTTCCTTTTTTTTTTTTAAAGTCTTTTTTTTTTGTTTGGTACAGGGTCTCACTATGCAGCCTTGGACTCATAGTGATCCTCCTATCTCAGCCTCCATAGTGCCAGGATTACATGCATGTGCCACCAGGCTTGGTTTCAGTGGCTGGCATGGTATCAAACTGGGGATCAAACCCAGGTCCTTGTGCTTGCCAGCCAGGTGCTTAGACTCTGAGCTAGCTCCTAAGCCCTGGATTCTGCTTTTCATCACATCCTTGTGTGTTAACTTGGCCTTAGTGTGAAAGCCAGGTAAAGAGAAGCAAAGCAGGGAAGATTCTGTTGTTCTTACCTTCTTCCTCCTGCAGTTACTTCCAAGCTCTGAGATTCATGTAGGAAGTGTGGAGGTTGGCATTCACACTCTCTGTCAGTGGTGCTCTCTGGCTTGTACATTTTGTGATGCTTCCCGGTTGCCCTTGGCTTCTTCTTTTGTGAAGACATTTAGAGTTCTGGCTCTTTCTGAGGAGAGAGGCACCTTTTCTGGCCCGTTATCTTCTGCAGGGGTTTGAAGGCTGGAAAAGAGCGCTGAAAGGGCACCCACGGAGCAGCCGGCAGCTTTGTTGTGCTTCATTGGCTCTGGCTCTGCTGTGGGTAGTCAGGACTCGCAGTGGAATGTTTTCATATACGTTTGCATCTAAGGGAGACCCAGATTGAAGGAGTGCTCATTTTGCAAATGTGTTTGCGCTGCAGTATGTGTTTTAGAGACATCTCATGGGAACACGCTGGTAACTCTGCATCCTCGGCTGTGGCGGGACCTGAGAAGCGCTGCTGACCGGAGCTGGCTTTGCTCTGCCTTTTGGAGATTTAGTTTTATCAGCTGGTGCAAATGTTCCCTTTCATAGATGTAAAACAAAAGGGCAAGAAAATGATCCCTGTCAACATCAGGATGTCTGACTGAAAATCCCATTCAAATAGCACCCGCAAAATGATCAGACCCTGAGTGCATTATTTTTCTGACTTTGGCAAAACCAGTCTACACAAAGCAGCAACCCCACGAGGTTACGGATAAACCCAACACGTTAAAACTTGAGCATTTTTATGTCAGTCACAGATTTTCTTAAGGGCCAAGTTACTGTTTAAGGACTAATGGGTTTGGAGAGAGGGAAAAATCCACATGGTGTTATTAGGCAGAATCCCCTTTACATGCAGGGATTGGATCAGTTTGCTCCTGATTCTGTCGCCTGCTTTATTGTCCTACTTCAAACACAGGGCCCTGGGCATCATCGTAAGGAAGGCCTGATTGAACTGTCGCCCTGACACTTGTCAGCTCTAGATAATGTGGGTTTCAGCCCGTCATGCTCACACATAAATGAACCATGACAGAGATAGACTGTTGAATAGAAAAAGCAGCTTTACTGTGGATAACCTTTCTTGAATAAATGCAACAAATATTAAAACCCGAAGGAGGGGGTTGTGTCCCTTAGTGAGACAGTGATGTTCAGAACCAAGTGGTTATTTTCTTTTTGGGCCATCAAAAATATGTTATTGAGAGAAAAGGTGAAAGTTCTGTGATTATCATAGAACTGATGACACTTGAGTCTATGTGGCCTTCAGTATGAGATCACATAACAAAACCCAGTTGCAGCTCACCAAGATTTAAAAATAAGGCATTGTTTGTGCACCCAGTGGAGCCCACAGTTGTTTTTTGGAAATGGCGGCACACATCTTAATTAAAAGAGCGGAAGAATCTGAAACTCTTTCCTTATGTCTTTAAAACATTTCTTCTCTTTTATTAAAAAAAAAAAGAACGAAAGAATTCCCAATAGAAATTGTGGAAACTCTACATTTCAATCAAGACAGTCAAAAGAATGATTTGAATTTACAGGCCTGTAATTGGAACAAATTGGAAACAAAAGAAGAGCTCGTTTAAGCCACGTGATATGGCCACAGTACTGCTGCGTGCAGTGTGCTAGGAAAAAAAAAAATCATGTTTCTTTAAAGCAAAGCTAACTCCACTGCAGGCTCTAAGCAATTTGCATAAATGTCTCTACCATGATTTTTTTTTTTTATTTATGGGCCCTAAGTTTCTAATTAAATACTAATTAATACTATCACCAGAATTGTCTCCCATCCCCAGCTCTTCATAGCTTTGTCACTTTGATTAATGCACAGTCATTTATTAACTTATTTAACAAGCCGGGGTGCCTCATGACAAACTAGATTAAATTATCCTCATAACAGTCTCATTACTGAAAAAAAGAGAGTTTTAAACTTAATAAAAATTATCCTCAATAATGTTAAAGCTTTTTCACTGTACCCTTAAAAGAAATAGGTTTCTTGTTTGATTTATAATATATGGAGTTGTATAGAGCATCCATTAATAAAATTTGTACGTTCATTTAAGCTTGCACATTACAGTAGTGCTGTAGCCTTGGGTGCTTATTATTTAACTTTTGCTGTAGTTACGAAGATAATTAATGTCCTGACCAGATAGGGACTGAAATACTCACTAGAATGAGATAATTAAAGTTATAAATAATGTTTAGGTTCTTGTGCACTGTTTTTAAATTAATTGTTTTGTTTTCTATCCAAAGTTGATTAAAAAAAAAAAGAAAGAAAAGAAAATAAGAGTTCACAAAGGAGCTTTACACGGTGAGACTTCCGTCACCATGAAGTCCTAAGCAGCCAGGGCTATGGGTCTTCTGGGTAAAGTTTGGCCCTCATTGCTCTCTGGCTCCCTCTAGTGGCTTAGTCTTGGTGACCAGCTCACCTTGCAGCTAGGCCAGAGCGGAAGAGGGATGAGTCAGAGCTAGGAACTGAAATCACTCCCTTAAGAAGTGAGGTAATCGTCGCTGGCTCTGAGGAGGAAGGCTCAGGGGAGCTCAATGTGCCTATGGCAGCAAATTGCTCCTGCTGACCAAGCAGGACACAGGAAGGAAGCTGTGGCTCAGGCCCGCTGGTCTCCAATACACATAAATACATTCAGTTACGTGGTATGCTAACCTCCCTTAAATATTGGTTGTTTGTTAAAACATCTAAATGCTGTGTGTGCTGAGGATACAGTCTTGGTTAATTTTCAGTTTCTTGCTAAAATAGCACACTCTGAATTCCGTAGGTAACCTCTAAGCTCGGGGGAAAGATCATTCTGTATCATCTTTGCCTCTTCTGACCACCTGATGAAAAGGTTTGCTTCATAAGCTTCCTCTTGGCCTCTAAGTGTCTCAGATCTTTGTGTGGAGCTGTTGAAAAGGGGTTGGGGCCACTCCTTAGTCACAGATAGGGAACTGACATCCCATATTGATAGTGTGTTGAAGTCCTTTGACATCCAGTGGGCTGTCTTTGTCCCTCCAGAATCCTAGAGATTCCAAGGGAGGGATTGTTGCTATGACTGCTGAGTCATGCGGTGATTTGAAGTTACAAATGAGCTTGACCATTTTATTGCAAGGTTGAGCACCTGGCTGCTTGGCCTTGGGTCTGCACTCCTTCCTGCTGTTATGCATTTCTGCAGCTCAGCCCCGTTCCTTCTCTCTCACCCTCTCTTTCTCACTCTCACCTTTTCTCTTTATCCTTGATTCAAAGCACAGAGAACAATAACTGTACTAGTTCTCAAAGTAAAATAGCTTGCTTATCAAGCAGGATGGGGCCTGGGATTCTGAGAATTCACTTCGTGGTGATATTCAGCGTCACAGTCATCTCCAATTCACACCCCAACTCTGGGGGAAACAGAGATGGCAAAACATCTTTATTCTTCATAGCTTTTGTTTAACATGAAAATCTCCATCTTTGCAAGTCTATTTGTAGAGATCTGTTAGTAGATTGTGGCTTTAGCCAAAGATTAAATGACAGCTACCTGTCTCCAAGTTTCAACCAGAAAACTTTATTTGACCTTAGTGTGCTTGGAGATGAGGCAAGAAGATGCATTTATTATAGACCTTATATGACTCTGACTCAGAGGTGCAGTCCATGGACCAGTTGTTATGAAGCACCACGCAAGGAGAGAGAGAGAGAGAGAAAGAGAAGGTGGAAGAACCAATAGGAAGTGAGGGAATTTTATCAGAGTCTCTCTGTAGATACTGATTACTTTGAGTGGCCATTGTAGGGGGTGTGTGAAGGTGTGTGTGAAAGATTTTCCTTGTGGTGGGAGAGGAAGATTGGTCACAAGCACATTTCACAAGCTCTCACCCGTGCCTCTGCTAAGGGCTTACTGAGGTGGCTGAACTGAGGTTTCAGTCTGTGCTGTGCCTGCCTGAAGCTGCCTCTTCAAGGTTTGTTATGCTCCAGCTCATCTCTTCTGACAGCTGCATCCTGTGTGATGGCATGTCTGAAGGAGAACTGGAGTTGTAGCAGTATTGAGCAAAGGTTGACACAAGCCCTTGGGTAAATGGAAGACTTGTTTGAAGGTGCCCTATTTCCCATCTCAGCAGCAGCCCCTGAAATAATCAAGGTGTGAAAATGGCCCTAGTTAAATGACCTCAGGCACCTATGGATTACTTGGATTGGAGCCAATAGGGTATGTCTGGCTTTGGGCAGCCAAGTGTATTATTTGGGTCACTGTAGGCAGACATACTGGAAGACTAAGAGACTCTCTCAAGGCTTTAGAAGTGCAATGTGTTGGTGAGCTACTGAGCTCTTCATGTCCTTACACCCATGCAGCAACCTGGAAGCGGATGTGTTATGTGGGCACACAGTGTCATGCAATGGATATTCTTGGTCACAGGCAGGTACCAGGCTCTATGCTGGGTGCTGGTGATAGATGACAATAAAAGAAGTTTACTTGCAGGTTGTTGGACTGTTGCATCTTCAGAACTGACAGTAAAAGTACCTTGAGCCAAAAGAGGAATCCTGCAGAGGTTACCTGTGTTAGTCTTTGAGTCTAGGTTGGAAAGCAAGGAAGCAAAGTCTGAGAGTGGAGAGAATGGGGAAATGGAAAAAATGGAGAGATAGGCGCAAGGAGACTAAAAGAGAGGATGTTTGGATTTGAGGGAATAAGAATCATAGATGAGATGGATGTGTCAGAGAGTGTGCTGGGTGAATGGCCCTCCTGGGTGCTGGAGAGCTCAAGGTGATGGAGGAGAGGAGGGAGAGGGAGGAGAAGAGAGAGAAAGGGATTCACATGAATGGAGGAGAGAAAGTCTCTTGGGGCAGACATAGGATACAGATGTTCCTTTGAAGGCCTTAGAGAAAGCAGAGGCCTCTGGGGAGGAATAGAAGGGTGGGACTGGTGCCCTGGTGGGAGAACTGCTCCAGTGAAAACAGGAGATGAAGGAAGGCTAATCCTTAAACCCAAGGGAGCCACTCACCGTGGGATGGAGGTAGGTACAGGGGTCAGGAAAGCAGGCTGAGCTGGCTCCAGGGGATGCTTGGATGTTCGCTAGGGGCCGCCCTGCATTGCTCTCCATGTACAAGGGGTGCTGCTTTCAGGTGCTTTGCTTGGGAGATTGTGGAATTGATTTTATGAATATACCTGGATTTTTTTTTAAATAATAAAAAGAAGTGTAAAAGTATCTTCATTCAAAAACACAAAATAAGCAATCTATAGTCATGGACAATGACAGCCACAAAGCACCATAGATTTCCAACAGGAAATAATGAAATCTATAACCTGTTCCTTAGTGTTTTTTTCTCTAATCAATTTCCCTGGTGTGATAGGTGAGAAATGCAATTTCAAGTTCATGAATAGTGATCACACACTATTTTAGGAATCAGAACATGCCACCTCCCAAGCCACCTCCACCCACCCCACCTATGCCAGGGGCCTCCTCTTAAGCATCTGCATGACAAGTTATTTGTTGTCTCCCCCCAGCAGCAGCTCTCCTATCTCCGTGGAGATGGGATGCCTTTCCCACACTGGCGCCCAAGCCTCTGAGAGGCTCCAGATTTAGTTCCCAGGTGGCTTTGCACCTTGTTCACAGCTATCAGGGACCCTTTCAACTTTCATGCTTGCCAAGATCACTGTAGGCATTTTGCAGGCATTGAAAAGTAGAGTACTCTAACATGCAGAGGAGCCACCTCCCAGAAAGGTACCTTCTTTGTAAACAGCTAGACCAGCTCTGAGCTCCTCTAGAGGCCCCTCTTTTTACTCAGTCCACCTCACCTGTCCTACAGGTTTCTAGCATGACAGAGCCATTCGACTCCATTGCCATGTGGCCTCTAGCTCCTCCCCCTTCAAGCCCACCAGAAGTGGCACTTCTTGAATATGCGTCTCAGTTTGAGACACACCACCTTTCTCTTTCAAGGGCATGACATCATCTTTGGTCACAGTGACTTTTACTTCTTTGGAACTCAGTATCTTGAAGATTTTTAGGTCATCCTCTCCTTTCTAAACACCTGCAAAAAGCCTTCAAGAATAAGTCAGTTTCAGGGTATAGTTTTTCTTTATTCTCCCAAATTTATTCACAATACATTATGCAGCTGTTTTGATGAGAATACAGAAACACCTTGAGACACTATATTTCTTTGAAATGTGAGAATTTAAGATCATTGCTATTCCAGGAAAAGGCTTGGGATGGAGCTTTTTATTGCTTTAATTTGCATTATTTCATTTACTTCTCAGAACTTTCTCAATTAACAGCAGCTTGATCTTGCAGACGAGATAATGGAAGCCATAGGAAACTCACAGAAATTTACATATTAGGTAGTTGGTAGAGTCGGGACCAGAGCCGGGTGTTGATGCCATGGCCAGTCCCCCGGATCATTCTGCCTTTCTGACTGAGGACAGATGAGACATTCAACTTATTCCTGATCAGGACCATAACAGCTAAGAATTATCAGGCTGTACTATATCTAACCCAACTCTTATCTTCTTAGATATTCAGTAAATGTGCCCAACAGGGAGAAATGTAAGTATTCAAATCCGTAGGATTGAATACTTATAAATACCATTCCCAGAAAGAAAACCACCATTTCATAAATATACAAAAATATGGAAAAACTCTATTCTATCTTTGTGCTGGGGCCACGCTAGTTTTCTCTGTATTGTTCCAATTTTAGTACTCATGCTGTTAAGCAAACTCCAGACTATTTTAAAAATGAATGTACTACAACAGAAAAATCAAAGCTCCAGAATATGTTAAAATGAATATACTGTAATAGAAAATATCCAAGTACATCATGTAGTAAAGTATTATTTCTAGAAACATTGGTATGGGATACATGTATGTATACACATGAGAGCCGTGATACCAAGTTTACTGCACATTGTGGATTATACTAACAAATGCTGGGAGGCCATTGGTAGGATGGAAAGAAGCACTGGAAACTAAATTCGGATTCTCAGTTTCAGTCTTGACTCTGCCAACAGCCACCTGCAGGAGTTGGGCCAAAGAACTGGACTCCCCAGGGCCTCCTTTCTCTTATCTCGAAAATGAGCCTGTTAGGCTGGGCCATCTCTGAGTTCCCTTCCTCCAAGAGTCCATCATTCTAGTGATTCTTTCCTGACACTGACAAGGCCCAGAAGCCTTCCAAGTGGGAAGACAGGTGGGCAGAGGTGGCGGAGCAGAGAGACAAACAGGAGCCAGGTGCAGTCACGTGACTTTGTTGGTAGCAGCTGCTGCCCGCACGCTCCTGCCTGCTGTTCTCAGTCATGTTGGTGGCACCCCCGGAAGCTGCTGCCATGTGGGTGTGAATGATGACCTGCTCACATCCAAGTTGGAGCCCGTGGACAGCAGTGGAGGTGAGGACTGCCAAGCACTTGCACCTGGTACCACTCTAGGCACGGCTAGGTGTTCAGAAGTAGTTCTCAATGACAAGCACGATAAATATTCTAAGGGGGAAGCAAAAGAAAGGCAACTTAGACAAAACAAGGTGAACCTTAGGAGCTATATTTCCTCAGCAGTCTAAGTGGCTCTGGAGTAATAAAGACCATTGTTGGAAAATAATCCATCCCCCAAAACATGAGGGGGGAGTAATTTAAGAAAGTATATAATGTGAAAGTCTTAGTGTAACTCCTTTTTTGGTGTAGACTAGTACTTAGTTCTCTTAAGACCAGGGACTTGTTATCATATTTTACTCATTTTTAATGGATAAAGTGAAAGTTAACTTCAGGGTGGAGAAATGTCCAAGAGATTGCTTCTTTTCTATTAATATAGAAGACATCTCTGACACAAGCATATAAGACAGTGTTTAAGTGTGAGTTTGTGTGTGTGTGTGTATTTATAGGAGAACTGATAAATATATGCATAAATTATTTGTCAATTTTGGAACAGCATGACAAGAAAAAGTTATATTTCTAGGATGTGCTCACATACAGAGAAATGGAGGGAGGGAGTGTTTTTATCTCAGGTGAAAACATAATGCCAGTAAACATCCTGCCTTTGAAGAACAAAAGTATAAAGATGTTCAATAATTGAAGGTTATAGTTCTGCAAAACTGCTTTTTTTTCATTGCATTTGGAAATGGAGCACAGAGAAAACAATCTTCTTGCCCAGCCTAGACCTCTTTAGTGTGCCTTAATTTTAATGTCACCTGCTAGGGAAGAATTAATAAGATGTTTCTGTTGGCCTTCAAATCAACCTGGTGGACAAGAGCCCTGTATTCATGAAGCAGTTCAAAAGTGGGCTTAGTTGTTCTTGGACACTGTGTACTTTTAAAGAAATAAATTAGTTATCAAAGTCATTTCAGTGGGGAGGGCACTGAACTTCCAGTTGGTATTTGGGGGTCTAGACATGGGAAGGGTCCCTCCTGGCTCTTCCAGCTTTCTTCTGCTGGAAGACCCCCAGGGAAGAAGCTGCTCTTGTGCTGATGACTGGGGAAAAGAGAGGGGCGGAGATCTTTCTGGTAACCACTCATTTTAGCTGAACTAAGACCATGAGCCTCATGTGCGAAGTTAATGTAACAGCTACTTCAGTTACTGCATTTACTTTCAGAAGACAAAACCAAAACAGAATTCAAAACCAAAATAAAAATAACTACCAATAAAGTCCCAACAACAGAGGGTAAAAAAACCCAACCCAGCCTCCGCTAACCAAGTGGTCATTATTTTTGGCTGTGACCTAGGCTTCTGAGATGCTCCGTGGCCGTCTGGCACTGTGTACAGAGGTTTGACTGGAATTTTTGTGAACCGGGAAAAGGATGGTTATATTTGGCCTCCAGAAGGGAAGTCACCGAGGTGGAGAGGCAGCTTTGGGTTATAGCGTCTGCGCCAACAGAAGGGGAAGCTATCCCCCCATTTCCAGTGAAGGAAGAGGGTGGGCCAACACTGCTGGATCCAGGCGCACACACTGCACTCTTACTCAAGTATCTGTGGGCCTCAGCCTGCCTCTGGCTGACCCAGCTGGGCATGGCTGCCAGGTCTGAAGGTCAGAGGCCTCCTGCCCCCAGCACGGGCTGGCTACAGTGCCTGTGGGAGCCTGATTGAGACTTTCATCATCTTCCTCTGAGACTGTATTCAAGGCAGCCTCCACGCCATTGTTTATGAGTTATTATTCCTATGCCCTATGTTTGCCCCCAGATAGTGGGGTGTTTTGGCTTTTGGCTTTATGCCCACATGGCTTGCACATGAAGGACACTGTGTGAGTCATACAGAGATGAGACTCATTTCCCTCTTGAAGTTTCTGGGTTACAGTGCTGTACAACAGATTATCAAATCTCCAGTTGTGTTTTAAAAACAAATGACCCTAGAGTCATGATAGAAAAACAAATCATTGTTTATGAATATACCACTACAGTATGCATTTTGTAAGGCTCATTGATTTATTTTCAGTTCAAGAAACCACATAGATACACAAAATGTGCATTAGATATTCATTATACCTCTTTAGCTGCTTTTATTAGAAGTGCCCATGGTGCCAATGGCAAGGGGCATCTTTCAGGGGCTGAATTAATGCTTAAAACTCATCAATTTCTTATAGCAGTTCTAGTTTAAGGTGTTTTGATGATTTTATGGAAATATTTTACCCCATTAGAAAGCTATAAGTTAAACTGTGCGGGCAGGCACACATGAGATGATAAATGGCTTTGTGTAAGAGATTTCAAATTTGTCCAATCTGCATTAAAGAACTATATTTGAAATTGGTTTGAAGGTTGGGCGAATTCTCCAGGTAAAAATGACATTTGTCTTATGGATCCCTCTGAAACAATCTCCCCAGAGTTTCATTTGCATAAATCATATCCAAGTTCACGGCTCTAGGAACAGGCAGCAAGATGGAGGGGCCTCTGCCACTTTCCTGTTCCCTTTTGCTTTGGGAAAAGGGCCAATTTCCTCATGTGTAAAGACAGTGAGACTAGATGACTCAGAGATGAGAATATTTGCATTCATTGATTCATCCACTGATTCATTTATTCATTCATGCTTTCATTCATTCTGTTCTTTCTTTCTCTTTCTCTCTCTCTTTCTTTCTTTTCTGTCTCTCTGCTCTCCCTCTCCCTTTCTCTCTCTCTCTGTCTCTCTCTCTCTCAGAATTGGGGGTTAACCTCAAGGCCTTGTGCTTGTCAAGGAATAGCTTATTCTACTGAGCTATCTCCCTGGCCCCCATTCACCAGTTTCTTACGGAGCACATGAGTGCCCTAAAGAAACACTATACACAGACCTATATCTTTGTTCTGTAAGACACACCCTACTCAGATAAGGCACTTCAGACAACTTCAAACATCAGGAAGTGCCCTGAAAGTCATCCAGAACACCCTGATGGCACGGGTGCATGCGTACTGAAGAACTGCTTCTATGAAAAGGTTACTACAGTCAATGAGATGGCACCTGGGGGTACATGGGAAGGAAGAACATTCCAGAAGAGGGACAGCCAAGACAAGTGGCAGGTTGATGGCATGACCAAGGAGGACAAAGGCCTGAGTCTTTCATGAGAGGCAGAAAGCACTACTGGAAAAAAGTCACAGGCAATGGGGTGGTGGAAAGAAATGAGAGGAGAGGAGGAAGTGGGACCTGAAACACCAGAGTAGGAGGTAGATGGACTTGTGCAAATGGAGGAGGCTGTACTGTAAAAATGAGGAAGCCCCACAGCTTGGAGGCTGAACCCAGTTCTTTCTCACTTGTGTAGTGGAGGGAAGCACACTGCTGGACCCTCTCTGAGAAGTAGATTCCTGCCACCATGTTTCCACCATTTCAGCAGACTTTGTTTCTAGGACTGTACATTCAGAAGGTTATGTGGAATATGTGAGGGCTACTGTAGGGCCTCTTGGGAATCCAGTTGTATGACTTCAGCCCAATGGTAGCAAGCACAGGAAATCAAGACTTTTTGGGTGATACAGAAGGGGTCATTGGAGGATGAGTATCTGGCCAGTCTTTGCCACAGGAGAGATAGGAGGAAAAAAATGGAGATTTTGCTACCCACCTCCAGCTACGTCATGCACTGGTACCATCTTGGCCAGGTGTGCTGGAGGAGGTGCTGGAGAGGGAAAGGAAAGGAGTATCCTCACGGTGATTTTGATCATGCCCACCAAAAGACACAGACAAGAGGGGGAGAAGACATGATTTCAGATTTGGGAGGAAGCCCATTTGATGATCTTAAGGCTAAAACTGAGTCATTTTTCTATTTGTTTGGAGTCTGAAGGAGAAGCCAGACTGATGGTTGAAAATCCTAACTTCTCTGGCCTGGCATTCAAAGCTCCCTTCCATCTGGCTTTAGCACATGTTCTACTCAACCCCAACCACCCACACTAGCCAGGCCAGACTTCTTGAGGCCTCCCACTCAGCCAGAAATGGATTCCATCCCTGTATTTTCTCATATTCTTCTCCTCCTGTGGTGCCTGGTCCCTTCTCTTGCCCCAAATCTATGAGTTCTGGTGTTTGTGGTACCTTTCCTGCTTTCCATTACCTCATCTGAATGAGTGGGTCATATCCATTGCTCCTATGCACCCTTAATTCACTGCATGGGTCAACAGAGGGTCTGTGGCCACCTACGGGCTCAGTGTTTCTTCCTTGAAACCCTTAAATATGCTCAGATGAGTCCCTATTTCTCATCCCTTAGAGACGTCACACATAGTTCCTATAGCTTTCTACATTATTTCCATTTATTACTAAACATCTCCGTTTTGGCTGGGGAGATAGCTCGGTGGTCTAAGTACCTGCCTGGCAAGCACAAGGACCTGAGTTTGATCTCTGGTATCACATGCTATGTCAGCCCTGTGCTGAGCCAGTCACCAAAACCGGGTGTGGAATCACATGTCTGTAATCCCAGTGCTAGAGAGGCTGAGACAGGAGGATCACTATGAGTCTGAGCTGTGTTGCTAGGTCCTGTACCAAATAAATAAATAAATGTCTCAGTTTTGATCGCAGTAGTTTTAAGTAGTGAAGACCCAGTTCCATGAAATGTAAAGGTTCAAGCTCACTTCCAAATCAAAGGTACTGATGCTCACACCCTTAGGAGGAAGGGTTGGTATGCATTTCGATTCTGCCTCTACCTCATCTCTCTCTGGCTCTTCCAGGGTCCAGGTGGATTTGGTGAGATTACACAGAGGGATACAAAACATTATCTCACATCAAAATTTCTAGGGGACTACTGTGAATGGGCTGCTCTGCGCCCTTCTGATTTGGCAGGGGGAGCACCCTTCATGTTCTCAGGAGGCTCAGCATTGGAGAATTTCCTCCCACTCATCACAAAAACTTCACACCTCTCTTCTGACTGCTCTGCTCCAGCCACTCTGGCCTTCTTCCTGTTCTCCATGCTGCCTCAGAGCTGCTGCATCTTTATTCCCTCTGCATGCAGCCCTCCCCTTCTCCCTTTCTAACTAGTTATATTTTAAATCATTCCTCCCTCGTCAATTCTTTGGAGAATCCTAACATAAACTCTCACTCTGGGGCAGACCCTAATCTGCACTCTCACAGCCTCTGTAATGAGAACATTAATTATGTAAACAGTTGCTTGGCACCCATCTTCTCCCCTTGCATGTGGATTCCAAGATGACTTGATAAATAGATGTTTATAGAAAGTCAGGATGTTTCCAGTAAGCTAACTAGTTGTGGGACTGACATAAAATTAAAGGCAGGAGCCATGTGTGTTCATCTCTGGATTTTTCTGTATGACTTGGGGCATAGGAGGAGTGCCTAGGAATACAGAGGCATTCTATAAATATCTGGGGCTTAAATGTCTTGAACAACCTCATGAGAGTTAAACCAGAAAATAGGGAATTAACTGGAACATAGCGCTGACCTGGACCTTGCAGATTTCCTGATTGTCAACAGAAAAGTTATTGGTGTCACTGCAAGTCTTACCTAGTCAAGGCAGGGGACTTTCCTTTCACTAGCTGCCTTGATATTCCAGAGTCCAAAGGAACATGAATATAGGAAGGGGACATGGATAATTTAACCATGGATAATGTAACCATAGATATGAAGAATGACAATTTATAATCTGTCCTTTCGTCTCCTTTAACACATTTGTACCACTATCAGCCCAACCATTCCAATTCTTCGGTTCTTCAAGCAGGGTCACCATATATGCCTTCAACCCGACTTGTATGAGGACTTGTTTTATTAGTCACAATTGGTTGCAGGTGCAAGGACTGAGGGCACAACTAACTGTGCCTGGAATCACCTCCTCACATATGCAATTAAACACTTGCACACTCAGAATTAGGTTCAAGTGGCTAATTGCACCCGGAAGTAGGTAATTGCAGGTGCAATTAGCTGCAAGTGCAATTTTTCACCGGAGACTAATTGCTCCCAAAGTAAGGAGATAGGGATTGGAAATTTAGCACTGAAAGTATGTGCGGTTATTGCAACCACCTGTGATTTTAATAGTCCTCCCCCTCCAACTTCAAGTGTGGTGGCTTTGCTTTGGTCTTTATGAAAAGTTAGGTTGCTTGCCTCCTTCTGTGTGTTTGTTCTATTGCCCTCTCTTCACCAGTGGGTCCTCTTTTTCTTACATAGACCCTCTTTCTTCAGACTCTTCTTTCTTCTGGCACCACTGGCTATTTAAAGGACATTACGTTCCAACTGTTCAACTACCTAAAACCCCTCAGAATCTAACTGAGAAATGGCCAGTGACTTGAACAGCATAGTGGGTGGTAACTTCCAATTAGGTCTTACACACAGTTCCTTGAGAAGTATCATTTGAACATGACAGATAAAAAGCTCTGCTCCCTACCCCAGGAGAGGACGAGGTAGACTACACACTCCATCAAAGCCCCAGCAACTTGTCTTTACTAGCAAGCTCTACTTGACACATTTTTTTTCACGGAAATTTTTCTCTTGTATCTGTAAGAGCCCAACCATCAAGACCACTATATAGCACAATCTGCATACATACACGTGCACATGTACTTGCATGTATATTTAATGATTATAAAATTGAAGCATACTTGGAAAACACAAGGAGTTTTGGCTTAGATTTAATATAGCAAAGCTAATGAAGGGAACCAAAATGATTAATGCTATTCCAAAAAATCATTTGATTATGTAAATATTATTTAGGTAAGGCATTGATCATGATAGTCATTTTAACAGAGAGAATTTAATAAAGGGAATTAATTAAACCATTATTAGCAGACCAAAGGACAAAAAAAAAAAAAAAAGAATAAATCTTGCAATATCTCAAGAGATAGTAGCAACAGGAAGCAACTCTCATCTGAACAAACAACTGAGGAGGCAAAATCAAGAACCTGGGGCCTGGGGTTATTAACCTGGCTTCTCACAGTACAGGCTGTAGAAGCCAGCACAGAGACTTGCTGTGGGTGGCAGGAGGCCCACGCAGAGCCAAGACCCAGAACTCTGAGCAGGAGGCACCGCCTGAGCTTGGAGAAGAGCCCCTGAAGAGCTGGAGAGCAAGCTTGGAGTGGGCCTGCCCAGCTGGCAGTGCAACCTGCTAAGCAGACAGGCATCATTTTTAAGGAGGAAGAAATGCAGAGTGAGGGCCTGGAGCCTGTGCTGGTGCCCTTGGATCAGATCATGCCAGGATGGGGCCTGGTTTTTGGAAGAGGAAATAGCAACTGCAGAAAAGGGCACAAAGTTAATGAGCAGGAGCTTTTGCAGGGATTTTTATGTGTTTTGAATCTGTCTGATTTTTCTGTGTCCAGGATTTTCTTTTGCATGCTTTTTATTGATTTTTATGATGATTAAAATATGAATGAATGTGTGTGTGTGGGGGGCGATCTATCTCAGTGAGACCTAGCTGAGGTCAGAAGATGGTGGTCCCAGCCAGGTGTGCACAGCTGCCCCTGCCCACGATCTGTTGCTGATTTCATTTCTTTGCAGTTCACCTGGCTGGTTAAATTCTCTGTCCTGCTGGGAGAGTCCATGGCAGCCTAAAGCTGACCTTCTGGCTTCTGAAGAGTGCTGACACTCCGTTTCCCTGCTTAGTCATTCTGAGGTGCGACAACAGACTCCCGCTTGTGAGCCGGCAGTGACCTCAGCTGCATGCCAATTAGATGGGGCAGTGAGCCCCTTTGATCTCCCTCTGGCTAGTGAATCTGCCATTGTTTAGATGGGAATGTGTAGACTAGTGACAAAACCAATGATGACAACCAGAGGGGAAGGGAGGAGGGTGGAAGGCCTTCCCCTTGGCCTGGGAGCCTGGCCACACTTCATTGCTCCAGACAGACCCTGCGGCTCCCAGTTCCAGCTGTGAGCTGCGAAGGTCAGTTGGCACTTGCCGCCCATGGGAAAGTGGTGTCCACTCGCTGCTGGCAGTGCCAGGCTCCTTAATGGATTGCTGCACTGAGCATTTCCACTTGGCAGGGGTGGTGATGCTCCTTGTCTTATCATCCTGCTTGGTTGCATCTCTTTTGGGAGGGAATGCAAATATGATGGGAAGTTGGGTCACCTACCAAGGGTTTGGCCTAAGAATATCCCTAATTTTATCAGGAAAAGTGAATAAAAGAATATGATGCAAAAACTGAAAATAGAAGAAAGAAACAACAACAGGTTTAAAAAATGCAACTAACTAGAATAGTCACAAATAGCATTTACAGGTCTGCGAGATAGCTTGGTAGAACAAGTGCCTGCCTGGCAAGCACAAGGGCCTGAGTTCAATCTCCAGTTCCGCAAAAACAAAACAACAACAAAAACAACCAAACAAAAAAACAAATAGCATTTGCAGTGTTTTCCCCACTCCATTCCTGTGCATGTACTTCCTTTATTCATGCCATAAATATTAGTTGAGCACATACTGCAGCCAGGGGCTAGAGATAGGACAGTGAACTCTTGTTCACTGTGTCTCTGGCACTTCCTTTGTCATTACGCCATCTTCACATCCCTTATTCCGATGACTGCTTGCTTTCCAAGTAAATAGATCAGAGTCACTTAACCATTTCATTGCTATCAACCAAGAGCATTATTTACAGTTTTATATTTTATGTAAAGCAGTGATAAAGTCTGGTTTGGACACATTTTGAAAACCACTATGGATTTGGGGTCATTTCCTCCCTGATTGTATCCACCATAGCATTGGGCAAAAAGCTCTCTCCATGCATCTGAATCCAAGGCTGGTTAATTAAGCAGAACAGGAAGGTACTGGAGGGATTTCTGGTAGCTGACTGAGCTGACAGAAGCCTGGAAGACCAAACTCAGAGAAGCAGCAGGAAGAAGGGG
>PVKA01011905.1:0-20304 GCA_004027165.1 Ctenomys sociabilis
TTTTTTTTTTTTTTTTTTTTTTTTTTTTTTTTTTTTTTTTTTTTTTTTTTTTTTTTTTTTTTTTTTTTTTTTTTTGTCTTTTTGAGACAGGGTTTCGCTATGCAGTTCAGGCTGGCTTTAAGCTCACTTTGTAGCTCAGGCTGGTCTCGAACTCACAACAATCCTCCTGCCTCAGCCTCCCGAGTGCTGGGATTACAGGAATGCACCACCACGCCCGGCTCCTGCATCTTTTTTTTCTTTTTTTCACCTTCATGAGGCCTCCCCATGGTAACACTTTTTATGTTGAAAGAAGACAGAGCATTGGATAAAGGATTTTCTACATTTGCTGCACCCATAGGGCCTTTCCCCAGTGTGAATTCTGCAGTGTTGAATAAGACTGGTGCTTTGACTAAAGGTTTTCTCACATTCACTACATTTTTAAGGCTTTTCTCCAGTGTGAACTGTCTGGTGTTTAATGAAGGCGGCTCGTCAGTTAAAGGATTTGCCACATTGGCCACACTCATAAGGCCTTGACCTAGTGTGAATCCTCTGGTGCTCCACAAGGCTGTAGCTTTGCCTGAAGATTTTCCACATTCAGCACACTCATATGGCCTTTCTCCAGTGTGGGTTCTCTGGTGTCGACCAAGTTTAGATTTGTAACCAATGGCTTTCCCACATGTACTGTACTTACAAGATCTTTTTCCAGTGTGGACTCTCTGGTGTTTAATAAGGGTGGCTCTCTGGCTAAATAATTTTCCACACTGGCCACACTCATAAATTTTTGTTGTTATATAAATTATGCAATGTTCAATGAGAAGACTGAAGTTTTGTCGTCTAAAGAATTTTCCACATTTCCCACATTTGTAAGGCCTTTCTCCAGTGTGAATTCTCTGGTGTCTAATGAGGGTGGCTCTTTGACTAAAGCATTTTCACTCTGGTGGATGAATCTGCTTTTAAGGTCTTGACCTGTGACACTATTTCCACAGAAACACTTTGTGCAGAAGGTACCACTCCATCCTCTGTTTCATGCCCACAAACTTAAACAAGAACATACATGTTGCCTCTAGTAGAAGATTGCTGTGTTTTAAACATTGGAGAAAGGCAATATGAGTGTGCTGAATGTGGAAAATTCCTTACTCATAAGGCCTTTTTCCAGTGTAAATTCTGCAGTGTTCAATAGGGTTAGAGCTTTGGCTAAAGGATTTCCCACATTTACCATATTTATATGGCTTTTCTCCAGTGTGAACTCTCCGGTATATAATAAGAATGGCTTTTTGACTAAAGGCTTTTTCACGCTGGCCACACTCATAAGGCCTTGGTGTGGTATGAATCCTCTGGTGTTCAACAGGGCTGAAGCTTTGCCTAAAGAACTTCCCACATTCAGTGCACTCATACGGCCTTTCTCCTGTGTGAGTTCTCTGGTGCTGAACAGGATTGGATTTGCACCTAAAGGCTTTCCCACATTCCCCACACACATAAGGCCTTTTTGCACTGTGAATTCTGCAGTGTTCAACGAGGTTAGAACTCTGACTAAAAGACTTTCCACATCCATGACATATATATCGTTTCTCTCCAGTATGAACTCTCTGGTGTATGATGAGGGTGGCTTTTTGGCTGAAAGATTTCCCACGGTCACTGCACTCAAAGTCTTTCTTCAGTGTGGACCCTCTGGAGTGGAACAAGTGAGTACTTGATTTGGAAGGCTTTCCCACACTTGCTAGACTCAAAATATCTTTTTGTGTTAATGATTTTTAGATGCTGAACAGATATGTTTTGGGGGCTGGAAGATTTTCTGCATTGACTGGATGTGCAGTAACTTTTTCCACAGAGAATTGCCTCTGCACCTGTTGTGGTTTTGTTTGGCTTTTGATCTTTGAGGATGGCCTGAAGATAACAACACTTAGCTGAGAAGTCCTGTCCAATCTTCCCACAGAAAAGGGGATTCCTTGATACATGGAATAAATAGCTCCTCACCAAAAAGGCACTGTGTATATCTCTTTTTAACACCGTGATGCTTCCGTTCCTGGTGATGATTTGCATGTGCCCTAAGAATGTACTGCTTGAGTACAGGTACATCATCTAGATTCAGGATGCCTTTCAAAACTGGGACACAGGTCTCACAGGAGTAGGCCTTCTGGGTGGATGACTCTGCCTTTAAGGTCTTAATGTAATACTATTTCCACAGAAACGCTCTGTGCAGAAGGTGCCACTCCATCCTCTGTTTCATGCCCACAAACTTAAAGAAGAGAAACAAGGACATGCATGTTGCCTCTAGTAGAAGATTGCTGTGTTTTAAATGTTTCTGTTTACTAAGATTGTTTTGATATCTTAAAAAATGGAGCTGGCCAGGGAGATTGCCCCCTTTATCCTAAGGCTGATTCTCAAGAGACGGCAAAGGGAAGAGAGAGTTCATGTGATAATGACACAATGCGGAACAATACTGCAGGCCACAGCACACACCTTTGCCCTAACTTCCTAGACCCAGGCACTGGACAACTAAGGACAGCTTCCTTCCTAAAGCTCATTGAAATTATCCAAATCAGTCAATGTGACCTGTTAGGCAGAAAGTCATGCTAGCAGGCCTGGAGACCCGCAGGTGAGGGCTGGATGAAGAGGAAAATGAAGCAACATTTTTCACTATTTTTTCATTTGCTTAATCTTTAGCTGCAGATAAGATCCAGCGGCTGCTGATTTCAAATGTCAGCTCAGGATTATGTACCTCCTTTGAGTGTGCTGGAAGGGAGCCATGCAAACTCCAGATCGTGAATGTGGGACTAGAAAAGCTCAAAGTCTTAAGACAAATTAACCAAAAAGTAAAATGGTATCTTCTTCTCTCTGAAGCTGGTCACATTGCCTGTCTTCCTTGTAGAAGAACAATGAGCTCCAAGGAAGCAAGGAGTATGGTTGGAAGACCCAGTCAATCATACAAATGTAGCTGGAGACCTCATTTGGTGCAGCTGTCATCGTGGTGCTCATCCACTTGCATGCTTTCGAGTACATTCTGTCTATTGCTCTGGAAATTTGTCATTTTGCACTAACCTCTACCTATAGTCTGTAGGACCACTGTGCATCTTGCCTGAAATTCCCTGTAGAAGACACAAAGAATGGAGCTGGAACAGTGCTTGTTCCTTGTAGTGTGAGTCCATAAGTTCTTCTGGGATGAGAGAATATAGGGAAGGCTGAAAAAGGGTTGTGTGGTAGTATGAGACATCTTCAAATCAAAGAATGAGCACAGCCTAGCCAAGAGAGGACACGCAGAACAGGTGCAGCCTCCCTCTGGAAGGTGAGGAAGGGCCTACAGCTTCAGGACCCTATCTCTGTTGGTATGTGTATGCTGTGCACAAGGCTGGTTGTGTCCAGGTCCAGAAATTCCAGTTGGAACTGAGTAGCATATATTTAGGAATGATAATGCACACACACACACACACACACACACACACACACACACACACACATCACAGTGTGGTCAGTGCTGGAGACATTGGAGAGAGGCATCTTGGAGGGGCATAAGAGAACAGAGAGCCTGGGCAGTGCGGACCAGAATTCACAGATCAAATGAGAAACCAGAAAAGAAATTAATAAGGTATGGTCTGTGGCCCTTTCACCAAAATATTATTAAACATGCTGCAGGCCCTGGCATGATTTAAACACAATTCCGACATCATGCCTTTCCCAGTGGCCACTGACAAACTTTCCTTGGAGACTACGTGCGTATAGTCACCTGGGGAAGCAACCAGGTATTCTCACACCTCCAGTTGTTCAACCACATGTGAAGTTCATAAGACAAGTCTTACAGAAAGCAAATGAAGGCAAGCAATCCGCAGGAGCTGAGGGTAGCTCAACACAGAAATTATTACAATAAAAAATGAAAACAAAATGAGTATTACAGAAACTCTGGAAGGAGAGCCTGGCAAATAGTTCATGGTGCAAACAAGATCAAGACAATGCCTGCAATTCCTGACTCAGGTGGTTATAAGGGAATGACATCCAGCAGGGGACAGAATTTGGAGCAGGAGGTGACTGGGGCTGCGAGGCAGCACACTCAGCGAAGTGCTGTCCCCCCACAGTTCATAAGCAAAAGGAATGGGAAGCTGGCAGAGCTCACAGTCTGGCTGCAGAGATGGTGGGACCCATGGAAGCTGGAAATCAGTCAAATGCGTGAAAGCTGGCTGCTGAGGCACACAGACCTCAAATTTGATCTGTTTCCAGCTTCCATGTCTCCCAATGTAGGAAAGGCAGAGCTGTCTCTGGGGGAGAAGAGGACAGACAGAACCCAGGGCCTGGGTGGGTGCGAGGGCCTGACCCAGTGAGGTGGTTAACTCAAAGTTGTACACCATTACATCAAGGTTTAGGAACCTCTGAGCCTCATCCAGAAGCCCCCACTTCCTAGGAGAAATACATAGCGATGTCCTCAAAGGTCACATGGCCCTGTCATGATGGGGGTGCATTCAACAATCAACTTCTTTCCTAGGATTCCAAGTGTGCCCCACCCTGTCTCCTGTCTCACAACTCTTAGGACTCTGAGCCCCAGCACCGAGGAGGACCACATCTCTCATCATGATCCCTCATCCCCGTGTTCTGTTGAAGTGCCAGCCGGGAGGTGGCTGGGGAAGCCGCTGCCAACGCTAGAGCTGACGAAGGAAGGTGGCAACCCTGTTTTGTTGGGCAATCATTCTGGGGTTTCCTGGCTTGTTTTTCCCATACACAACCAACTATGAGCTCATTCTTACATCCTGAACACCAGGGCTGGGAGGGTCCTGCTTCCTCTCTGAGTGCATTTCTCCTTGGGCCACGATCATCTCACACGTGTGATTTCACCTCTACCCTTGTCCCCAGCCACAGCTATCTCCCTGGCACCTCCATGAGGGCTTGGCACAGGTGTCCAGAGACAGCTGAGCAAATGCAGCCAGGCCCCATCACTGCCTAGGTCTTTGATGATTCCCACTATTGGAGGCAGGTTGCATCCTGAGTGCCGCCCTGCCCAGTGGTTCCTTGCTTTGGTCTCAGCCACCATGCATCAGAGATCCTCATGGCCGTCATCCACTTCTGCTACGTTTGATGCCCTCTCACTGCTCCCTGCCTTCTTTTACTCCTCTAACAATAATTCAGTGCCATGCTGCAAACGCGCTCCAGTCCAGACCCAGTGAGCTCACCAGACGGTGTCTCGTGGCCCTCCACTGGCCAGCTATTCTGACTGAAACACACAGGGGTCACTCCTAGGTCCTGAGGAGTCCAAAGCCTGGTGAACAGGTACGGCTACTGGCCCCGTACTCCTGAGAGACTCAGGTGCACTCTTCTCAAGGCAGCTGAGGGTGGCTTCCAACTTGCAGTTTTCCTGCCTCAATCTCCTGGGTCTCTGGACTTACAGGCTCATGCCACAGTGCCTCGCTCAAACGTTTCATTCTGAAAATGGCCCCAAGCAGAACTCTATTCCTCTTGAAAACTACTCTAACGATCAATTTTAACATCACAAGTGGTGGAGCGTCCATCCTTCTAGGCGCTCAAACCAAACACCTTCGGATCGCATGTCTGCATTTACAGTCTGGGAACTATGTCTAGGAATTTTTCATCTTCCGCCCAATGGGGTGCAAAGGGCGGCGACAGAAACTATCAGCGTAACCTCCAGCCTGGGGCTTGAGGGTTCTTCAGGGTCACAGGGCGCAGGGGTGGAAGTGCCAGGCAGAGCTGCGACGCAGCTCCAGAGATGCAATGGGACACCCTCCATTCACGCTGAGCGGCCATGGGATCTGCCAGAGGGGGTGCGCGGCAAGCGAGCGTGGTACGGACGCCAGGACGCTCGGCGCGCCCTCAAGTCTGACTCAGCGGCCGCGGGACCCTCTCAAGGGTCTTTTAGGTCTCTCTCCCTTTTTCTGGCTCCGGCCCCCTTCTGGCCCACAGGCCTGAAGCCCTGACAGTGCAGACGCCCAAGAGCTGTTCTGAGGACTAAACAGCAGTTTGGCAAGTAGTGCCGCCCCGAACTCCCCGGGTTCCCAGCGCAACCCTGAAGCGGCCCTGAAGCGGCTCATTGGCTTAGCGTGTTGCCACTCGGCACTGGCATTGTGGGTAATGTAGTTTTCACCGCGGCGCTATCTTGGCTGAGTGCTCAGTATAGCTTCTTTATTATTTATTTATGCAGTACCGGGAATTGAACTCAGGGCCCTGCTCTTACCAGGCCGGCACTTATTCCACTGAGCTATCTGCCAGGCCTCCATACAGCTTCTGATTCATTAAAATCTTAACTAATAGCTTTCTGTCTACTGGAAGACTTATGAATAATACAGTCAACATGTATTTTGCATTATATGATATTTTATATAGGAATGGGTGACAATCATCACAGATCAATTTGTACTGCCATACATATGCAAGTTACTGGAGGAGAACTACTAAGGTGAAGGTGTGAAGGTAACTATCACACCTGATTATTTACGCGGATACTCAAAACACTTCAGCTGTTGCAAACAGCAATAGGAGATAAGTAAAAAATTACAATAGCATACTATTATTAATTTATTGGTATGTAGTTACGACTTAATACTGCCTCTTTGTATTTCTCTAAACAGTGAGTGAAGCCATGCATTGTGTTTGGGTACATAAACTTTGAAGGATTCAGTTTTTTTTTTTTTTTTTTTTTTTTTTTTTTTTTTTTTTTTTTTTTTTTTTTTTTTTTTTTTTTTTTTTTTTGTGCGTGTGTATCTTTGGTGATTATAGTGGCTGAAACATTGTGTCACCTGGCCGGATTGGCTTCGTGGTTCCACAGCCTGGGCCACGGGGGTCCCGCCCTACAGGGGAGGAAGGCCCGGAGGCCCACCCTAGGGCAGGGGGGACGCACTCCAGAGCGGCGCAGCGCATAAAGGATGTGTGAAGGAGGCAAGGAACCTTCTGCGCCCTCCCGCTTCCTTGGCGAAGTCCTGGTCTTCGCTGAGCCGTTTGTAGCTGAGCGGCTTCAGAGGAGCTCCGTTCCGGGCACCAGTCTTCGGTCTTCGCAGCTAGCACAGAAGGAGCCTTGGCGGACACCGCAGCTCCTGCTCCGCCTTGCTCCTGGTTGTTTTCTGCCGCCAGGAGCGGCTGCCTTTTGCCTTGGAGCCCGCGGGGTATGGCCTCCACAAACTGTGAGCTAAATAAACCTTTCCTTCCTGCATTTTGGGTGTTGGTATTTTGTCTCAGCAATGAATAAAAAGTAACTACGGCAGTGGTAAATGTAAACTTATCTCTTCAGATTGTATTTGATTTTTTTTTCTGAGACAGAGTCTCACTATGTAGTACAGGCTGTCCTTAAACTCACTATACAGCCAAGGCTGGCCTTGAACTCTTTGTGGTCCTCCTCCAGAGTTCTGGGATTTCAGACATGTATTACCACCTCACGCTGGAGTGTTTTCATTGTAACAAATCACCAAAATAAAAATATAAATCTTTTAAAATTATAATTAAATTAATTATAATAAAGTGAATTAAGTGAATCCAGAATTTTAACCTACTTTAAGAGTTAATCAAAAACCACTTAGGAAAGGGAATTCCCAGCCTAATCTGTATTCCCAGCAGAAAAAGTCTTTCCCTGTGCAGGGCAGAGAGCCAAGCAAGAGGGCCTGCTGTCTCTGTTGCTATTAGTGAGTCATATTCCTGTAAGGAGGTCAAACAGGTGGACATAGTAGAGCGAGGGAGTAGAGCATATCTTGTTTATGTCATTTACCCCTCAGCTCCTGGATCCAACAAGCCTGGAGTCAGCCACACCTTACAGCTTCTTTCTTTTCACATCAAAATGAGGGTTTAATATTCAAATGTCTAGCAAAAGTAGATACAATGAAGATCACATAAATTTCACATCTTGGGATCACAACTATTTGGAATACAAAATGTCCAAGGATGAATATCAGGAGTAAGAAAGGTACAAAAGAATGCTTTTTAAAAATATTTTAAAAATTTAAAAACTGATACCCTCCCCAAATCCAAATAATTGTAGTCTGGGTAACCCTCTGGGTAGAGGCTTCAGATGCTGGTCATTCAGTCGAGCTGCACAGCCAGCGTGTGTACGGGAGATGCCCACATGCCTCACACATGCAGGCACATCTGCGGGGACAGACGCGCGGCTGGGCTCTCGCTGTTCCGGGGCACTTCTGCTCCATGGTCTCAGTCTCGCACCTTCCTGTTATGTTTGACAAGTTACTTCTTTGGAGGGAGAACATTTTCTTCAAAGAAGCCCTGGTTGACGACATTCCCCTCCGGGAAGTATCTGGCCACCACAAAGGAGGATCCGTCACTCGCAGATGCCTTCCCCACCCCCATCTTCTTTGTATCCTTCCACACCATGGCTGTGAAGTGTCCAGTCCCTGAGGTGAAGCCAGGCTGCTGGAAGTTGTAGTTCTTGATTTCACTGTACCATCTATCGGCCACCTCCTTTCCTGTCTGATCGTAGGACGCCCAAGCGAGGTTCTCCCCACACTGGCCGTGACTGGACTCTGGGCTGTGCTTGAGGATCCTCGTGCTGGCCAGGGCTTCAGAATACTGCTGTGCCTCTTGGTTGAGCTTCTGGCAGAGCTTGAGCGGGGGGACGCTGTGCTGCTGTTGGTACTCATTGTGGGCCTTCAGGACCTCATTGTTAAACTGTTTGGAAGCTGACTTGCCCATGGCCGGCTCCGCGCTCCTCGGCTTCCACTGCCCGCGCTGCGCTGTCCCTTACAGCTTCTTGTTAGGTTGGGTGGTGAATCTCTTTTAGGGGGAAGCTGCTTTGTCTGGTCTTATATTGCATGCATTAAACTATATTTCAGTAGTTGCATGTGGTAAGATGACAGTGTTCTAGGTAGATGGCCAAAATGGAGTCAGGGAGACACAGAAAAGCCGACTGACAGATTCTGATCCGCTGGTCAGGCCCCACTCAACCACCCCTAGGTGAGTGTTCGCAGACATGTACTATTGGCCTGCATTGCACCCTGGGTCAGATCAGTGAATCAGACATTCATTCAGTCCTGTCAAGGACTTAAACACTTTCCAGCTAAGAATTTTTCTCTTACTGATTCCTTCACCTGGCTAATTCTGCCCACTGTGTTCACTCCTATTCAGCATTTACACCTCATCTCTAATGTTATTTCCTAAGATATTTTCTTTGAGTTGTCCATAATTTATGAGCCTCTGGATATTAAGTTTTAAAATTTATTTCAATCAATGCACAAAACTACACATATTAAAAGGCACTACAGAATGTGTTGCTCATTGTGTAAATTATGCGATGTTTAAATCATGTTAAGCACATGTGTTTTCTCTAATACTTACCAATTCTTCATGGTAAAAACTTTCAAAATGATTTCCTCTAGCCTTCTGAAATATATAGCACATAATTGTTTTCCCTAGTCATCACTACTGTGCAATAATACACAACTTATTGCTTTTATCTAACTGCAGTTTAGCACTAATTGGTCAAGCTAATTCCACCTTTTCCCCTGGTATCCACAGTATTCCTATTGATTTATATCGGATCAACCTTTTAGATTACGTATTTTAGTGAGATCCTGCAACACTTGTGCTAGGAGAACTGTGGAATGTTTATTAAATGAACAAACATTCCCATGAGGGCTTTCCAGAAGAACAAGAAAAGAGGAAAGTGTTGAAATCTATTTGACTACAGGCATTTTAAATCTTTAAAGAGAACTGGGTATTCAGATATAGGTGAAAATCATTCTGCCTGTTTACAGCCTCCCAAGAGCTGGGATTACAGGTGCGCGCCATCACGCCCAGTCTCAATTACGATCTCAGCATGCCTGCCCGGCGTGAAGCTGGTACAGCAGGCCCCAGGGACCAAACTCCCTGTGCCTGTGCCTGCTTGCAGGCGCTTTACTCTGCTGAGTTATGTGGCCAGCTCTATTTTCTCTTTTCTATGTATTTATTTTTCAAGAATACAAAATAGTGATAGAAAAAACAGCATTAGAAACCACACAAGATTTAACTAAACAAAGTAATAGCAATTCAACAGTGGTTCTATATTAACATGGTGCTATCTTCAAATTAGTTCTTCAGATTATCAGATGAAAATATGCAAGACTCATTTAAAGAAACAAGCAAACAAAATAACAAAGTTATAAGATATTTAAAAGAGGAAAAAATCCAGAGTAAAGTGGAAAAAAAATATTAAGCACTAGCTGCTGCTTTTAAAAGACCAGCAGAAATCGACAACGCCATACTCCAGATTATTCCGCATGTGTACCTAAATGTGTCTTTTCCCCTGCTTTCATTCGTCTTTTCCTCCAGAGTTCTCTTTTCACTGAACAATTTCTTTCCCTTTCACAGTATCTGTTGTACCTTTTAGATTTTAATTACTCGTTCAGGCTCTCACACTCGTGAGATGATGCAGTGTTTGCACAGGTGGTTCTGATTCATTTCACTTGCCATTATAGTCTCCAGCTGCATCCATTTATCTGCAAAAGCCTCACACTTATTTTTTAATAGATGACTAATAATTGTGTAAAAATACTATATCTTTTTTGTTCATTCCTCAGCTGATAGGTATTTGGGTTGTTGCCAAGATTTAGCCATGGCAAACTGTGCTTCTATAAACATCGCTGTACATATATGGCTGTGGTATGATGATTTCAGTTCTTTTGGAAAAATACCCAGCAGGGGAATATCTGGCTTGAACGCGACCTCCAATCCTAGCTTTTTGAGGAGTTGCTGTACTGATTTCTGAAATGGTGGTGCCAGTCTGCATTCCCACCAGCAGTGGAGAAGGGTTCCTTTCTCCCCACAACCCCTCCAGTATTTGTTATTGCTTGGCTTTTTGATGACAGTCACTCTTTCTTGTGTAAGATGGTCTCTCAGAGCCAGGCGTGGTGACACAGGCCTATAATCCCAGCACTTGGGAGGCTGAGGCAGGAGGATTGTTGTGAGTTCGAGACCAGCCTGAGCTACAAAGTGAGCTTATGGTCAGCTTGAACTGCATAGTGAGACCCTGTCTCAAAAAGACAAAAAAAAAAAAAAAAAAAAAAAAAAAAAAAAAAAAAAAAAAAAGATGGTCTCTCAGCACTGTTTTACTTTGCATCTCTTGAGCGATCTGGATGTTGAGCAACGCTTTCTTTCCTCAATGGGTAGATCATGTACACAAGACCCCGGAGTTGAAAGGCACTACTGAGCAAACGGATTGGGCGGATAGTTGCAGCAGAATGCAGGTTCTTCTCAGCACATGAGCACTCTCCAGGACAGATCACATGGCTGCTCGCAAATCAGGTGTCAGTAAGTTAAGAAGTCAAAAACATGTCATTTACCTTAGCAGAACATTATTGCATAAGCAATAAATTATCAACCAGAATAGCAGAAAATGGACAAATACATGGACGTTCAACAATTTTTCCAAGATGATCAATAAACAATGGAAACGAAAGGAATAACCTCTCTCTCTCTCTCTCTCTCTCGTTGTTGCAGTACCACGGATCAAACTAGGACCTTGCACTTGCCAGGCAGGCACTTAAGCCACCAAGCTATTTCCTTGGGCCCTAAAGGGAATAATTTCTTGAAAGAAATATAAGTGACAGCCACAACATATCAAAATCTGTGAGATATAGTAGAAAACGATAGCAAGAGAGATCTCCAGCAATAAATGAATATATCTAAAAATAGAAAAGTTCAGGGCCTGCCAAATAGCTAAGTAGATTAAAGCACCTGCAAGCAGGCACAAGGGCCAGGGGTTCACTCCTTGGCCCTGCAGGGCTGCTCCCACCCCCATCCCTGACCCTGGGGCAGGCTGAGACAGCAGTTGAGACTGGGCACAGTGGCACATGCCCATAATCCCAGCACTTGGGAGGCTGTAAACAGGAGAATCACTGAAAGTCTAATCTAGTAATGAGACCTTGAACAACCTGTAGACCCTTCCCTAAAATGCCAGAAAAAAAATTGTCAGATACTAAAAGACGTTCCACATATTCTTGCATATTTGTGAGAACTAGAAAGTCTCTTAGACTAGCTGAATGGCAAGTGTTTACAAGATGCTATCATGGGCATGGAAAAAGGGAGTATGGAAGAGTTAAACGTGGGACAGAGGTACAATTAGTTCTGTCTTTCTACAGCACAGTAAGGGAACTTGGTTAAAACAATCTGTGCTATGTTTCAAAATAATCAGAATACTAAATTTCTAATACATAAAAATAAGTTTTGTGAAAAGATGATGTATTATTTACATGAATTGATTGTTTAAACTGTATGAATGTAAGAAAATAAACTGCATGTGTTGAATTGCTTTTAAAATGCCTCATGTGAAGGGTTAATGTAAAAGTAATGTGATGAGTTACTGTAAAGCTAAATGTGAAAAATTACTCTGCTCAGCTTTCTGGGACACCGCCCCCTTGTAAGGCTGCAAGGAGGCTTGGTGTGCCATTGACAAATCATCAATAGACTGGGAGTTTCCAGGAAACAAGGCTCCCAGAAAAAATGTGCCCTGAGTAATGGTCATGCTGTCCCTAAAGGTACTGTTCTATGTTAAATGACAAATTTGTTTGCCAAACAGGATGCAGTCTCCACCTTTTGAACCTCTGTACTTCCAAGGCTCCTGGACGTTTGTACACTCCCACATGGGTATGGTCAAGCAATCCTGGGCCCAGTAATAAAAGGCTCAGATTTAAATTTCAGTTTGGACTCAGGTCTGGTTTCTGTGTTGAGAACCTATCACACCTCACACCAAGGTACAAGTAGTATTCCTCAAGTAAAAATATTTTTGAGAAAGAAAACACCTAACTTAGTTGTTGGAAGTTTTACTTGCAGGCCAGTTGAATTCGACAAGTATGATACTTTCAGAGCTGGCCAGATAGCTCAGCAGATTACAGGGCCTGCTTATGCAGACACAAGGGCCTGGGGCTCTATTCCCAGCCTGTGGGGCCAGCCCTGCCCTGTGGCATGCTGAGACAGGACTGAGACTGGGTGTGGTGGCGTGTACCTGTAATCCCAGCTCTTGGGAGGCTGAAGAACAAGAAGCATCACTAGAGTTTTGATCTGTGTAGTGAGACCCTGTACTAAATACATAAAAAAAAAGACACTGCCTGAAATACTGATATAAATTATCTTAATCTTGAATTAAAAATAAAATACAATGTGAAATGATAAGGCACTATAATTCATTAGCAGATCAACACATAAGATAATTGTTTCAATTTTGGAAATGTGATATAAGAAAAATACACTTGTGATTTCAAAGAGTACTGTTCTTAAAGAAAAAGACACTTGTAGAATGTGGATGTTTATTAACAAACAAATGTGACAAATAAAAAGAAATGGGATAATTTTAGAATTAAACAAGATATTAAAGATTCATAATTTTAGTAGCAAAATTTGCAACATATTATAATCAAATATGTTGGTATAGACATATACAAAGAGCTTAGAGGGCCAGCCAAGTAGCTCAGTGGATTAAAGCACCTGCAAGCAGGCACAGGCGCAGGGGCAGGGGTTTCGGTTTCCAGGCCTGCCATGCCAGCTCTGCCCCTGGGGCTTACTGAGACAATGATCGAGACTGGGCATGGTGACATGCACCTGTAATCCCAGCACTTGGGAAGCTTTAAACAGATGGATCACTGCAAATCTGGTCTAGTAGTGATACCTGAACATCCTGTAGACCCTTTCCTAAAATACAAAAAAAAAAAAAAAACTTAGATGAACTTTTAGATAACAAAATATTGAAAATATTTTTAGAGCACAGTGCATAATAAAATACACCTTTTTTTTTTATTTTTTTCTTTGCTGAACCAGGGATTGAACTCAGACCCTTGTGCTTGCCAGGGAAGTGCTTATTCCACTGACCCATCTCCCCAGCCCTAAAATACACCTTTAGAAACAACTTTTTCTGTGGAATTTGGAATTTAAAATATTTCACTTCGTAAAAACCACAGAGAGAAACACCTCCAAAATTATCTAAATACCAATTTCAAATTTCGCATATTTGTTGTAATACATAGTATTGTCCTCCAACCAGTTATTCATATTACCCTCGAAGCCTTTGTAGGTAAGTGGATGCAACTTGAAGCTATACTCATAGTGAAATAAAGCAGCCACACATGTGTAAATATCATATTGTGTCTCTAGTGTAAGAACTCAAAAGAAATAAAAATTGAAAGGTATAACATGGAAAGCAAGAACTTAAGGATTAAACAATGAAGAAAGAGAAAGGAGATAAGTTAGGAAACAAGGTAGGGGTAAAACTACACATTTATATAAACAAGATGGTTAAGGCAGTAGTCCCAAGAATTTACATCAGGTTTTTGAAAATAGCAATTAATGGGTAGAATTCTCATCCTGACTAACCTTATATGTTTATATCTGTGAACTAAGCAACTACATTCCAGATAGCAATGTGTAATACTAAAACCATGCTTAAAATACCTGTCATTTTGGTATTCTAAATGTGTACTGCTTCTAATGTCATATCACTTATTGTTTTACTCTCTTTAAGAAAAACACTATGTCTTAGGACTGTCCTGCTACAATGTTGTATATGATTTGATTTCTAATTTTCTGTGTAAAAATATGTGCAATTGTTTTTTTTAAACATTCTACAGGGATTTAAATTTAAGAATATTCATGGTTGTTGGAAAATAGTAGCTCCATTTTGTGTCTGTGGTATGTGATATTCAGACAGATAGTGATGTTAAACTTACCTGCCTGTTATAGGATAATAATATCATTAAGCTTCTCTTCTGGATGTTTAGCAACTAAAGTCTGAAGATCAAGAACTAGAGAGATAGATGGCCTAAAAAGATAGCCAATATTTTTGCCCTTGCCCTTCAAGGTCATGAGGGCTCAGGACATAAGTGAACCTCTGCTGTGACACCCTGTAACTAAGTAGTGTCCCAAATTTTCTGATAAGGAGAAAATGGGGCCACAAAGGAAAGTGATTGATGATGTATATTGTGCCTAAGGAGAGTCACATAGAGAGAAAACATTCTCTCAGGCTTTCACAGAGAGCAAAGTGGTCAAGCAATGGCTGTGATTCATCCAGAGGGCTGACACTGACAAAGGATCTACAAAATGCTGTATGTGGTTCCAGGATAAATCCTGAGGGGATTTGACTGATCTTGTCAGATAGAAAAAGTTACATCTTTTGTTATATAGGTCTTACTTTATCTTGGTCTGAACCATCTAGCAGAAAAGTATAACCATGAAGCATAAAATGTAAAGCTGTATTAATATGCTGAGTTGTAAAAGACTCAAGTCAACAACTTCAGACAATTGCCAGTTGTGCTGATAACTCACTGCTATTTTGGACTATTGGGTTATTTTGCTGAATTCAAATACCTACAGTCTTTGGTCTGACATCAAGTATGAAAAATTCCTTTGGATTCTACTGAAAGCCCAGGACTGGTGTGAGTGGGATCACTCAGGGCCCCCTGGATACTCATTCCACCTAGAGCCCAGGCCCAGTGTGAATGAGACTGCCCTGGGGCTCATAGAGCCCTCATTGGACCCAGAGCCCAGACCTGGTCTTTGAGTGGAACTTCCTCCATCAGAGAGGCCAGGGGTGGAACCCTGCAGCAGAACTCCCAGCAGAGAGTCTAGAGGCAAGACCCACCCAGCTGATCCAGGAGCAGAGCATCTTGTCAGAGTGGCACAGAGGGTTCACCTCCAAGGGCTGCCGCAGGAAGAAGTGGAGCACAGCAGCCAGACACAAGCTACAACCATCTGGACAAGTTTGAACTTGGTAGATCTGGACCTGGTGCTAAGGTAATAACTCTATCAGAGCTCTACACCAAAGGTCAAAAAATAGTTGTCGCGCGCAACCTCGCCGGCAAGGAAGATGCGACAACCAGCTCTTCTTTCCACGGTTTATTTAGGACCCCTATACAATCTCCTTCCCCTGCTAGCTAGCTTCCTTGCTTCCTCCTTCCTAGTCTCTCTGCTCTCTTCCTGCTATCTGGTTGCTTATCTTAGGGGAAGCCCGCTCGTGGCTTTGAACCAGTGGGCGTCCAACCCCGGAGTGCTACGTGGGCACAGCTGATAGGTCCAGGTACACGGAAGCAACTCCCTAGTCCTTGGCCTTAGCCAAATGAGAAGTTGTTTGCTACGGAGACCATCCACCCCCAGGTGGAGGTGGAAGGCGGAAGCCAGCGCCGTCTTTAAGGTGCGGCTGTGCCTTTAAGGTGAGAGCACTCACCCCCAGGCGGGGGTGGAAGGCAGAAGCCAGCACCAACTTTCAGGTGCGCTATTAGCAGCTCCCTACAAATAGTGCCACACAACATAGCACAGAGGGGGAGCAAAATGGATTCTCAGGCCCTGGGCCCACCAAGAACAAATGCAGGAGATAATAGCATAGTAGAAATAGGAAATCACACATCTGAAATATCTAAAATAATAGCGTTGGAAGTAAAGAAACAACTGCAGAAAGGTATAGAGAAAATCAGATCAGAAATAATCTCCCAAGTAAAAAGAGAAATGATAACTATAATGAAAGTAGTACTAAGTGCTTCTAAAGAAGATGCTGATAAAAAACTTGAGGAGAATAGAAATGTTATAGGATCCTTGAATGAGCAATATAGGAAAGAAATAGAATGCATGAAGCAGATTCAAAGTGCTATATAGGAAATTAAAACCTCAATCAAAAGCTGGCAAAACCATCTGAATGAAAGTAAAAATAGATTTTCAGACCTTTGAAGATGCCATCACAGTCAGTGAAAAGGCAAGAAAAGATCTCTTAAAAATAACTAGGATGCAGGAAAAAATAATTCAACATCTGCAAGATGATGCAAAGGCATCAATGAGAAAGGAGTCAATACAAATGATATAAAAGGAATATGAGCAAAATAATAGCAGAAAATTTCCCAAATATGGGGTAACATTCAGTAACCAAAGCATATAGAACTCCAAGAAACATCAACTTGATTATTATTATTATTATTATTTTTTTTTGTATCTTTTTTTTAGGGAAGTGTCTACAGGGTCTTCAGGGTCTCACTGCTAGATTGGACTCACAGTGATTCACCTGTTTACAGCCTCCCAAGAGCTGGGATTACAGGCATGCGCCACCACACCCAGTGTCAATTGCCATCTCAGCATTCCCTGGAGGTGGGGCCAGCATGGCAAGCTTGGGGATTGAACCTGCAGTCCCTGTGCCAGCTTGCAGGCACTTTAATTCAATGAGCTATTTAACCAGCCCCATCAACCCAATTAAAACCACACTCAGATATGTAACACTCAAGATTCCAGAAATTCATCACATGAACAGTGCACTAAAAGCCACTAAAGAAAAGAAACAGATCACATTTTAAAGAAAAGCCCATCAGAATAATGGCAGATTTCTCTTCACATATAATTTCAAGGCATCTGAGTACACGAATTATTACACATGTCATTATGAATGGATACATTTATTCTAAGACATTGACTTCCCTGAATGAATTAACACATAGAGGTCATTATTGTATATTGATAATGGATACTCATGTAAAATTCCATAGAATTTTGACATGGTTGATGAGTTGTACTTTTCACATTCCACCCACAAAATAGATGAGATAACTTTAGAGTTTGTTCCTGTGATATATTTAGTGTTTCCATAAGCATTTACAATAGTTTAGAAAAAAAAAACTGATTGATTTTTTGTTCTCACTCAGAATGTTTTATACCATTTCTCCTGTCTCTGTCTGTACTGTACTTTGTATTGGTATCATATGATGCTACAAATGACTGTAACTCTTCCGTGGTGACCATTTTGATCACGACATAGAGAAAAATGAGCATGGAATATCTTTCGGGTGTGTTCTGCAGGAATAGCACTTAAGCCTCCACAAATGCTGGCCATATCAGAGTCAGAGATTGCATGATGAGGTCACAAGAAATGTCAGTGTGTGTTTGCAGTCTCTGAACCTGGTTGGTGGTGAGTCATGGATGCATATGGTGTCTTGAGTATGAGGAGACTCCAGGGCATCAGCAGGGGTAGTTTCTTGGAAGGAAGAGGAGGCAGAAATGAACCCAGTCCCGCTTACAGAACATTCGCTACTAGATGTCTCTACGTGATGTCATGTGAACTTCAAATTCTTACATGATGGGAACTGAAACAAAGAGGTGTTTCCTATCTTTTGCTTTGACACCCAGTTGTATGTAAAATTCATAAGGCTTCCATCCTTCACTTGTCCCTCTCTTTATAGGGCGGTTCCCACTGCCAGAGGGTTCCTGCCTATGGTTTCTTAGGAGGATTCTTACCAGGATGTAGGAAAGCTAGCAGTCACTAAATCTAATGATACCTTTCAACATTTTTAGTGCACTCATTCTAGCATTTATTCTTGCTTTAGGCCACTTTTCCCATATTGTAAGTTAATTCTATATTATTTTTATTTGTCATATTCAGTTCTAAGAGCTCATGCTTAAAACTCTGCAAGATCCCCTTTTGTTTCTCATGGTATGTGTATGGTATTTCTCTGGGACCTACAGAATCACAAGTTTCACAAAAGATGAGAAAATATATCATAAACGCACTGAATTCACTTGCATTTCATCATTTCTTTTTCACTGTCTCAAAGTTCTACTATTTTCTTTTTCCTTTCCAGTGAGACATGGTCTGCCACTTTCCATGGCTGACAGAAAAGTTTTGTTCATCATGGCTTCTTGCTTAAACTTGAGAAAGAATTGTTAATTGCCAGTTTTGGGTAATTAGGAAGCAAAAGATTTTTAAAGTCATTATCAATTCCCTGAGAAGACGCTGTTCATTCTGCACCGGTTGACCAGATAATCACAGCTCTGGAGGGAAGTGAGCTTAAACACTTTCAAATTATCTCTCTGGTCTTTCCTGTATCCCCATAACTCATCGTCTGTGTTCCTCTTTGTCTACCCTTCTGTCAAAAGTCAACAGGTAATTTACTATATATTTATTTGGTTAAATAATTTCAAAAGAAAAGACCTCAATATGTAAATGATGTGATGAAAGTGATTCTTCTATACCAGCATGGCCCACTGAAATCAGCTCAACGCCAAGAGGAAGGGTGTTTTCCACAATACAGTGCAACTTATGAAGTGTCATGTAAGAAAGGAAGCGTCTATCTGTGTTCTCTCCTATTGTCATTCATGGAATATCAAAGGATATCACATAATAGTGAGAAATATGAAATGCAGACCTGAAATATTAGTGGCTTAAAAAGTCCTGTAGTTACACATTGAGGCTCTATTGCAGGAAGGAGAGGAGTCATGCATTGCTATCCTCAGGGACAGATTGTGCAGCCAGAGTATTGCAATGAATATTGTTGGAGTGTGAACATTTATCACTCTTAAAGTGACCACGGAATGTGACTAACGGATAATGACTGGCTCTCCGTGGGCATGTTTAGTCCTAGTATGTCTCTGCTTCTTCGATGAAGAGAAGTAGTCTCAAGGGGAGATGGTTTCCTGAGAGTAGGTTACAGGAAACAAACCTTGGTGTCATTAGCAGGCATATGATTCAAACACATTCTGCAATGAGTCTTTGTCTTAGTGATTGTTTTCTAGTCCATTTCTGTAGTCTATTAAAATTGTGCTCCTTCATTTCCCAAACTCATAGGTCTCCATGACATCCAGGATACCATTTCATGCTGTGTGGTGAATTGGTACATTTTGAGTATGTGTTTGTCTGTATGTTTGCTTGCATTACCTCTAAATATATTTAGAGGTACTGATATAAATTACAATCAATAAAAAAGGCTAGAAAAAAATGAAAGGCTGAAGAAGCACAACACCATATTTTGTAAAATGATTAGTTTTAGTTTTTAAATTGATATAAATTGTGTTACATTACAGGAACACTTGAAAAGCTGGGGTGTGAAACACCCTCACTGAAATTTACACCATAAGATTTCATTCTTTCTGTCTAGAGTTAAACAAATTGTTGCACGTGTTGGTAACTTCTAACACTAGTTTGCTTAACACAACCACAATTAACTTTCACATGGATGTATAAGCAGAAAAATGTGTTTATTTTAACATTCTCAGTGTATTTCCCTCTTTCTAGAGAAACAAACTTTCGCATTTCTCAATGGTGAAGGATCTCCAAAATATATTTCCCATCACTGGACACAGGTATGTCGTCAACTGTCTCTTGTAGGACTCTGAATTTTGTTACCGGACAATATGTCTTACAAAAATATAAAATTTAAGCACAAAGATTGTGTGTAATATTGATGAATTGTAAGATATCATCCTTCTGGTTGACATTTTATTATTTTTAAGTTAATTTCAATCTTATTTCACAGTTGAAATTTACCGATCTTTTATGATATTTAAATGTAGTAATTCAGAAATGGAGGCACAGCCCATAACACTAACTGACATTAAACTCTCCGTGTGTAACTCTCAAGATCTTTGCAAATTTGGTTCTATCAAGGCATCAAATGTTCTATT